>CAJNDT010003338.1:0-23730 GCA_905221615.1 Symbiodinium sp. CCMP2592 | reverse complement strand
TCCTTTAAGGGATCTATGAGGGCTCCTTTAAGCGTTTAGGAGTTCAATTTGAAATACCAAACCAGGGATGCATAGTAAATTAATAATGTTGCTTCGTTGTTATGGTAATTTCAAGTAAGAACCCAGCCTAAGGTTCCAATAGGGGCCCCGAAATGGACATGAGCATGCGCATTTCACCGGGATGTCCCTACCTGATTGGGCGTCACGAATATACGGGGATTTGGATGGGATATCGCTATCCCGGTCTAAGCGACTCATGCTCAAGGAGCTTGGACCCAAAGACCGTTAGGACGCAAAGACGCCTCTTTTGCGGCTTCGGATGGTTGTGATGGGAGGCCAAAAGGGGGGGTTTAAGATTCTTGGGGGTAGGGATTCCTTATTATGAACCCTATTATGGGAACCCTAATCCCTCCTAAACCCCCATAGGCTAAAACCCCTTTTGGCCTCCTATGAGGTTGGAGTGCGGGGTTTGGGACAAGGAACAGAGCATGGAAGCGGCATTCTGGATGGTAAAACAAAACCTCCAGACCACGAACTACCGAATCCTGGTTTAGGGGTTAAGGTTTTTTTTGAACTCCTTTTCTCCAGAGCCAGCAGTCTGATCTAGGGGTTAGGGTTTAGGGTTTAGGGTTTAGGGGTTAGGGTTTAGGGTTTAGGGGTTCTTAGATGCCAGGGTGCAAGATGAACGACGTCCAGTTGACCAAGGGGCTTAGGGTTTAGGGGTTTAGGGTTTAGAGGGGTTTATAATAAGGCTTCAGGGCTTTAGGGTTCCTCCCAAGGCAGCAAGCCGGAGAGCCCCGAAAAACACCCGAAGGTAAACTTGCCGAGAGAAGGAAAGGAGGTTTAGGCAAGAGGGTAGGCTTCAAAAATGGATGCTTTGCGCGTTGGGCTCTCCGACAGCAGACCCCACCTACTGAACTTAAGTTCCTGGCCCCTGCTTTCAGATGTAGCCGTAAACCCTATGGTAGAAGCCCAAAAGTTGGAAACCCAATAGCCTCAGTTCTTAAGAGCAATGAATAGGGAACCCAGCACTGTGTGGCCTTCATGCGGCTTCAGTTTCGGGGGCTTACTACGACTCTGAACTCCAAATCCCTCCACCCCAGAAACCTCAACCATACCCTACACCCCCGAGCCTAAGCTCTACAGCGAACCACGGAAGGTTGGATCGAAACATGGCTTCAGGAGGATTGGCGCTGGGATTTCTTATGCTTTACCTTCAGGGCAGGAGGATAATGATGTTCCAGCTTTCTGGCTCCTACTATAAACCGTAAACCTTGGAGAGAAAACCTCCCAAAAAGGTCTAAGCCGCCTGAATCCTCCGGCCGAAGTGAAGCCGAGTCGCTGTGCGCCCATCCGCATCGGGAAGAAACCCCGCTCTGGGAGTGGAGTGACCTGGGAACGTCAGAGGCTAAGCATTGTAGGCTTACGAATGTTCTGGCTGTTTAGGGCTAAGGATTTTGAGCTTAGTGGCTAAAGATTTTTGGTTTTGGGCCTAGGGCTGAGGACTTTAGGTTTAGCGTTGAAGGATTTGGATCTTTAGGCTTTGGACTTCAGGCTCATTAGGGCCTGGGGCCTAATCCTCGGGTTTAGGGTCATGATTTGAGCACTGAGCCCTACATGCATGCTGGCTGCTGCATGGCAGTCGTCGGTTCCTGAGTAAGGACCGAAAACGGGTTCAGGATTTAGTTGTCACTCTCGGTCTCCTCCCTTGCCCCAGAACTGCGGAAACAAAATTAACCCCGAAACCTTGACAAGCCCACGGCTAGTGCAAGTAGCAGGTTGAGCAGGGCTTGGCCCCAAACCAGGACGCCCACCACCCCTACACCAGAAGAGCATCCTTCAACCCTAAATCCTAAACCCTGAACGCTACACCAGACAAGCATCCTTCAACCCTAAACCCCGAACCTGAAACTGCTGCACGTACCTGGTAGATGCGGATGGTAGGCATGTTCTCCGCGGCGAAGGCTGGCTCCAACCTCAGTGGATGCCCCCGAAACCCCAGGATTTTAAGGTGATTCGAAGGGTGGGAAAAGATGGCTCGTCGACATTGCATGGCAGCTGAGAGCTCGAGACCTTAAGCGAGACGTTTTGTTCGGCGTGAAGAGCCGCTGTTTCAGTTTGCGGACGACTTCCAGTCTGAAGTTGCGGATAGAGGCAACTCAGAGACGCAAATATCCCTGTATGAATTAAGGAATATACCTTTAATTACAATCGAATCCCTAATATGATGTAAAGAAGATTCCTTATGTAAGGGATATTGGAGCCTCTGGCAACTCTTAACCCGAAGGTGTTCACTGGGAAGAGAAGGTCAAGGCTTGTAGGGCTGTTCTTTAGTGATTTTGGGTTGGGTACTGCCCCCATACAGTAACAGTCTATAATAGGGCTACTATTAGGGTCCCAATATATCTATATTATGAATATTCTCCAACTGTTACTGAGTGGGGGCAGTACCCAAGTTTTAGGCTTCTTGAGCCTGAGGGCCTGTGGGCTAGCACAGATTGCGAACCTCAGATCCCACCACAATTTTTTGCATCCAGGCCTCTCTTTGGTTTCTTGTCCCGGTTTTTTGCGGGGTCTACAGGAGCCTCTGCTCAAGCAGGGCGACAGCTTACATCGAGTTCCGTCTGTTAGGTTGCCGAAATCTCTGCAAAAGATCTGGAGTCTGTTCTGGGGGTCTGAAAAACTCCAAACCCTAAACCTGGTAAGAATCTTCCAGACTCCCCTTATCGTCGCTATTTTAAGTATAGTCAGGGTCATATGACACTGACACCAACGCCCTCTACTAAGTGCTAAGCCCCTCATAAAAGTCCTTAGAGCGCTCAGATCTTTTGTCTTAAGTCCGGGGAACCCCCGAGTGTTCGCTGCCTGGAGCTTCTGAACTACCTAGTGAAGGGAACGAGCCTCAACCCGTTACACGCAGCACGAAAGTCGGTTGAGGGTTTAGGGCTACAGGGGTTTAGGGTTTAGGCTACTTGCAACCCCCAAACCCTCAACCCCAAACCTCAAACCCTACCAAAAGCCTGAAAGAACCCCAGACCCGTCAGCTTGCATCCTCTAATGTAGGGGCCTTTAATATTTGGAAGAGGGTTTCTGGGATATTATACTATATATAATTCGCCAACGGGAGGGACGTTGTATAGTCCGCGCCCAGGGCAGCTAAAACATAGTTACAATAAGGAACCCCCAACATAGTCTACTAGGTAATTGTCAAGGCCTCTGTATGACTTACCTTTGGTTAGTAGGGAATGGAGGAATGGAGTACAATTATAGCTACTATTACTACCATTCTTCCATTCCCTACTAACCAAAGGTAAGATTAGCCCCCAGACCTTTCAGTCGCCGAGGCTGGTGCCCTGTCGGCAGTCGCAGTCGGATGATGTTCGCGTTCGAGCGGACCCCTCCTTCCTGGGCGTGGCTCTTGTTAATACGCAATTTAGTCTAAGCTACCCCAATAAAGGCTCTTGCTAAGGAATAGATGTGAAAGATACCATGATTGAAGGTTCTTGTCAGTAAGCAGTTTAGTCGCAGCTACCAGAATAAAGGCTCTTGCTAATGGGAAATTTAATCTCAGTCACCATAATCATGTTAAGGAGGTATTTAAGATAGGCTACCATGATAAAGGCCCTCCTTCAGGAGTTTAATCTAAGTTACCGGAACAAGGAAATTTTCACATTTGTAGACTTAGAGGTTATGGCAACTTAAACATAAATCCTAAGCCAGAAGCCAGCTGCCCCCGATTGGGCTATAAGGCTGGTGATCATTTACAGATAAGAGTTCAATGCTCAGGGCCGGGGGCTTAGGATTTAGGAATAGCGCACTCTTCAAACTACTATACCTGAAAGAATCAGGAAACATCCCGAGCCCCGCTAATCCTTGAATCCCCAGAACCCTAGACCTTTAATATAGGGGTCGGCACAAGCACGAATGGTATGCCCTCGTAGTCCTTCTTCGAAGTAGAAGTATAGTACACAGGATAGGATCAACCCTTTCCAGTCCTTTAGGCACCTACACTCAACTACGACCCTAAACCCTAAACCGTGACTCATCTCTAACTGTTGAGAAGTATGAAGTGAAGCCCTTGGCCCTCCGGTCCATTCTCGAGGATGCCTTGCCTGCAAACGTCCGAATCGTTACAACGGGGTCGTTCATGTTTATGCCAACTCTCTTTTGGGAAGGGGGAGGAGCTGCACCCTCATGAAACAGAAGATAATAAAGGGGCCTTAATATTTAGAATAGGGTTTTGGGGCCCATTACACCATAATTCGAATATGGAACCCCCAAACTAGTATTGGGACCTCTTAAGACCGCTACAGCACCCTGAGGAAACAGAAGGTAGGGCAGTTTGTGGTTCTTTGGCTGGGGATCCCATGCTGGAGCTGCAGTCTCAGCGGAACCTTACAGGTTGGGTACCGCCCCCATACAGTGATGGTAGAATAATATTCATAATATAGATATATTAGGACCTGAATAGTAGCCATATCATAGACTCTTACTGAGCTCACTGCACAGGGGCAGTACCTAATCTACAGGATATGGCTGGCTCTCGGATTGAAGGTCCCTTTTTGGATCCCCAACATAGTACGGCACCCTTTTGAACAGGACCTCAAAGGGACCCTAATTGAGAGAACAACAAAGCACCAGATGGGCAGACTCCAAATATCTGCACCCCAAACCCAAAATCAACCAAAAGCCCTAAACGCGTAAGCCTAAACTTACATAACACCCCCTCAAAGAGCGATCCCTCCAGAAAAAAAATCGAAACTGAGCCCCAGAACAAAACCCGGGCTCCCAGCACAAACGCAGCAAGAGAACAAGGCTGAGAACCCGTGACCTGCCAGGGCGTGGGGTTTGGAGTTTAGGGTTTTAGGGTTTTAGGGTTTAGGGTTTGAGGGTTTTAGGGCTTTAGTGTTTTAGGGTTTAAGGTGTTAGGAGGGGGGGTATATAGGGCTTTCGGGAATTATGGTTTTGGGTTTTTTAGATTTTGAGGTGTGGGTGTAGGGCTTGCGGCGGTGTGGATAGATTTGCGGGGGCTTCTGGTCCAGGACTTTGGCGCTTGGAAGGGGTTTGGGTGTTGAGACTACAGGGACCAGGGTGCAGGGTGCGAGGTGCGAGACCGAACGTCCGAAAATCCGAATTGATGGTGCCGTCCAGGTCTTGGTTGAGGTGCCATCTGCGGGGAACGTATCCTAAGGGGCCTACTAGCCGACTATGGGTTTGTAGTTGGGTCCCTCGTTCTGTTCAAGCTCCCAGTCCTTAGCAAAACTTCAGCATCAAGCAAGCTGCGCGACCTGAATTGCTCGAGTTGCGATAATGTCATATACTCTTATCCAAAGAACTCCTGTGAGAGTGGGAACAGTGTTTTTGACCCTGAAGCCTCACCTGGTGAAGGATGCTGCGCTTGGGCTTGGCTCTTTAGGGTCTACTATGCAAGAGTCTTCAGGAATTTTGGTCTAGGTTTAGGAGTTTAAGGCCTTCCCCCTTACAGTCCCCTACATTTTCATACGGCGCCCCAAGACCCTATTCGATTTACTAATCCCCCTGTCTCAGGTGTTTTGGTGATTTTGGAACCCTAAACCCCTCAACTCCGACAAGTAAGCAAATTAATTGCGTGTTGTTCTACATATTTTCCGGCTTCAGGTGCACTGGGCGCTTGGATTCGGGCCTGGTGAGCCTTGCGAGTTCGACAACTCTGAGCACACTCCTGAGGCCCAAACCGTGACAGCATCTTCTTTTGAACGACCTTCATTTCGTGGGATCGCAATCCCCAACCCCTCACCCCCCGGCACCCCAAACCCCCACAACCCCCTCCCATACCCCTCCGCAACCCCACAACCCCTCCAATCCCGCCCTTCATATAATGGAAAACCCTCCAACTCGAGTCCCTTTTCTCGCTGCGCCCCACCATCCGCAAACCTGCACTTTATTAGGGGTACGGTTGATATAAACCCTGGGGTTCCTTAAATGGATCTACAGGGGTACCCTAAACCCTGAACCCTCCGTCTCGAAGTTGGGTCTCGGGCTCGGGGTGTAGAACTCCCCATCCGTCTCGCACTTCGCCGGCTCAGCCTCGCAAGCGGCGCTTGAGGTCTACGGCTTGGGCTTTGGGGTTCGGGGTTTCGGGTTCAGGGTTTAGTTTAGGTTCTAATTAAGTTTTAGTTTAAGGCTTTTTTGAAGGACCTCTGCAAAGACATGGGGTTTAGGGTCTAGGGTTTAGGGGGTGTAGGGTGTACGGTTTGAGGTTTGTTGGTTTCAGATTTGAGGTGGATGCTGCCTTAAGAGGCCAATGGGCTCTCTGAAGGGTACCTTGGTTGGGGGTCATGGCACGCAGCAAACCGTCAACCCTGAACCCTACAAGCCCTCAGCTCAGAAGCGTGGTTCTTTTAAGGGTACCGTTAAGGGACCCTTTAAAGCGGGTCCACCAGGTTCCTTCTAAGGGTTACTATGGGGGGTTGAATATAGGGGCCTTAATAATTAGACTAGCCCACAACAACACAAAGTTCGTGCTGCGGGATACTGTTGATGATATAAATCCTGCATGACCTGACGGACCCTCATCTATGGGAATTATGGTACATTCCTTGTTATGGGTAATGCAGGATTTATATTATATCATCAACCGTAAGGATTGGGTCGCTTTCGAACCCAAGCACTCCCGAAGCCCAGAAACACTGCGAGTCTTCCACTTGGAGGTTCAGAGGTACGGTTGATGATGTAAATCCTGCATTACCCATAATAAGGAATATACCATAAGTCCCATAGATTAGGGTCCTTAAGGTCATGCAGGACTTATATCATCAACAGTAGTAATAAGTGGGGTTCTAAGTACCCCAATATTAATATAGGTTATAACCATAGTTATCCTACTTATAACCCTACTTATAACCACCCTTGAACCTCCAAGTAATTAATTCCATAAACACATTCATTGAGGTTAGGGATCAGGGCTTAGAGCTTTAGGAAGTTACCTACGGCCCGAATCCCTCAACCCCAAACCCTTCAGGATCGCGACAATCCAGGGCAGCGGCATAGTAGCTGCAGTCGCGGCCACGTGTGTCGACCTGGCAGCAGAGTTGGGCGGGTGTGTTTCTTGAAAGTTCCCTGCGAGGTCTTACTGAGGGCTTTACAAGGCTTGTAAAGCGGTGTATTTGGTAATGCAAATCCACGCAAAACTCCAAAAAACCCCAGACCTGCCGGCCTCATTCCCCCCCAGAACGCCTAGATCCCCAAACCCTCCAAGACACAAGGCCCCACAAAGATATAAAACACACCGCCGGCACCCAGAGTCGCGACAGCGGGGGCACGAAGTCTTCACCTCGAGGCGGGCATGTAGAGCCCAAAGCATGTTGGAGCTTGTCAACTAGGATGCCCAGTAACCTAGGAACAAAAAGGGGCTCCCTTTTTGATCTTGGGCAACTTTAAACCTAGGACTACAAAAAGGGAATAAGGGTACTACTGGGCATCCGGTCCTAGTCAAGGGATGATCGAGATTCCGGATTGGCCTTTAGGGCCTAACGGCTGAGGGGCACAGGGTTGCAACTTGCGGCCCCGCACCCCTCAGCCCCAAAGCCCTGAGCAACGCCATTCTTTTTTCGAAAATCACCGAGGTTGGGGCATATTTTGAGACTTCATGTAGGGTGTTAGTGCTGAAGGGTTGACGAGAGACCGTGTTTATGATTGAAGGGTGTCGACCTGTGAATCTTGAACCCTGAACACAGTCACACAGCAGCCTGCTTCAACCCCAAATCCTAAGCTTTCAACCCTGAACCCGCAACCCTACCCCTAAACCCTACACCCTAGACCAAAAGCAAGACTTCACACCCGAAGCGATATGGGTGGTTGTCAAAACTATGGCCCCTTTTCAGGTACCCTAAATAAGAGGTGCCGTACTGTGCGACCCTAATTTGGAAAACTACCCATATAACGCTGCCTGTCATACCCAGAAGAGCAACGCCAGGGGCCGGGCAGACCGACATGGCGGC
Source organism: Symbiodinium sp. CCMP2592 (assembly GCA_905221615.1). Lineage (NCBI taxonomy): Eukaryota > Dinophyceae > Suessiales > Symbiodiniaceae > Symbiodinium > Symbiodinium sp. CCMP2592. The sequence continues at coordinate 15,751 of CAJNDT010003338.1, read as the reverse complement.
TTCGTACTTGCACTCCACCTTGGCTGTGAGGATCTCGAGGGGGTTCTAGGGCTCTCTTTTCATGGTTTAGGATCTAGGGCTTGGGGTTCAGGGTTTTAGGAGTACTGGTGGTAGCCCTGGTAGTAGTACTGGTAGTAGTACTGGTCGTATCGCAGTAGCGAAGTGGCAGTAGTCGCACCAGTCGCAATGATGGTGGTAGCGTTGTAGACGTAGTAACACCCCACTATGAGACCATGCTAGCCCTAAACCTTACATCAGAGACTGCTGAGCTCAAACAACGCAAGCTGCTGCCTAGCTGCTCGACCAGAACATGGACGGTGTCCGAAGTGCTCCACACAGTTCGCACCACACTGCCTGGTTAATGGCTTCGTTTCTGGATTTGGGTTTCTAGTGTCTTAGGATTTTGGCACGTAGGTTTCGGGTCCAAGGGTCACGGGCTTTAGGGATGTAGGTCGTTGTTGGGGCTTTACAGGCATTTAGCTTGAGGTTAATAGTGGCAGAGAATACTGCACCTTGCCAACAGTTGTCAGAGGCCGCAAGTTATGGCTACTACTTATTGCTCCTACCCAGAGAGCCCAATACCACTTAAAAACGGAATACAGTTTAAATCATAATCAGGAGCCCTTCATAAGTTTAGCCATGTTCCTTAGTTAAGGGGCATTGGGCTCCCTGGGCAGGCCAGGCTTCGGGGTTCAGATGAAAACGCAGGATATCTCAAAGGGGAGAAGGAGGGACCCTTAATGGGGAAGAAGGAGGGACCCTTAATGGGAACCCCTACCCTATAATGGGCTATATAGTGGGTATATAATAGCTAGATTAAGGGCATATACCTAGCGGCCCTTATTAAGGGTCTAGGCAGTGCATGGTCGAGGCCTTAGCCTGACACAGCGGTATCCCGAAGATGATACCCAAAGATACGCTCACCGATGCAGGTAACTAATGAACTCTCAGCAAACCCTGAAAGTCGTGCTTCGCAGTCGTCCGAAACTTGGATTCACCCCCAAACCTCCATCCGTCAGAAACGCGGCCATGACTCAAGCACGGCGTGTGCGCACTAACCGGAAACCCGGACATTTTGGTTTGGCCCTCACTCCTAAAACCTAAACCCCAAAGCCTGAACTAAACCCTAATTCAAACCCTAAACCTTACATCCAAAACGCTGAACTAACTCCCCAACTCAACCCTAAACCTTGAATCCTAAACCCTACAGCCTAAAGCCGAAACTAAACCCTAGACTAGGCCCCAAGCTTTAAATCCCAAACCTGAGGGGCAAAACTAAATCCTAAACTAAAGCCTAGACTCAGCCCTAAACTAAACCATAAACAAAACCCTAAACTTAAACCCTAAGCCTTAAACCCTAAACTAAACCCTAAACCAAACTCCAAACAAAAGGCCGAAGCAAAACCCCCTAAAAGCTCCGGGGCCGGGATAACCCATGAGCGTGAGGCCACGCCATGGTAACCCTAAGCCCTTCCTTACTTGGAGGACCAGGGGACTTAGTCGTTCCTTTAAGGATATTATAGGCTTCCTTAAAGAGATCCTGAAAGGGATCTATAAGGCTTCTAGAAAGGAGGATCAGGGGACCTAGCAAGCGGGGTTATAAGTCCCCTAGTTGGAGTTATAAGTTACGTTATTTATCACCCTAGTTACTAAGTCCCATGATCCTTTAAGTAACCAGCGCCAGCTGTTTTGGGTTTAGGGCATCTATAGGGGGTTTAAGGCTTCGGGTTTAGGGTTTATAGGTTTAAAGACACCAGGGTTCAGAGGGGGGTTGGCTTGCTGCCAGCACTCTTTGAGAAAACATTGAATTAGAGAACCATGTGCTAAACTTGGGCGAACATATGCTAGAATTTTGTACAGGATTACAGTAAGCGCTCTAAAATACTCTAGACCCAAGTCTCGAAAGACCAAACAACCCTAACCCCCAAAACCCCAAGAGAAGCCCAACCTGGGCATGTCAGAAAGATGAGTCTAGGCGTGTATCGACAGCACGCAAGTTCTATACCAAGACAAGAAAGAAAGATGGAGCCTAAATCTTAAACCCTAAACCCTAAGCCCTAAACCCTAAATCATAAACCCTTGACCCTATCCCAAACTGATACCGAAGCCCTAGGCTTCGTCTCATATCTTGATTATACCAGGCCCCACCATCCTATTCTAAGTGCCCAGACCCTAACCCCTAAAACCCTAAGCCCTAAACGCCTAAATCCCTAAACCCTAAAACTCTAAACCCCCAAGCCCTGAACCCTAAGCCCGAACCCCCAAACCCCGACTGCAAACCCCTAAGCCCTAAACCCCTAACCCCTAAACCCCTAAACCCCTAGACCCCTAAACCCCTAAAGCCCTAAACCCCTAAACCCCTAAAGCCCAAAAGTACCTCGGAGACCAACCCAGGTCTTCGAGACCCAAGCCCTCGGATGTCGAAGTTCCAGACCGTCAAGGGATACATGTAGAGCCGGAGCAGACTCCTTGGGTTTAGGGATTTAGCGGTTCTGGAGTTTCCGAAACTTAGGGGTACCTTGTTTTGGGGTCCTCAATTTAGGGTAACATATTAGGGTCAAGGGAGCAGACTCCTTGGGTTTAAAGTCAGGTTTAGGGTTTCGGGGCTTAGGGTTCAGGGGTTTAGGGTTTAGGGGTTTAGGGCTTAGGGTCAAGGGATACATGACTCCTTGGGCTTCAAGAAGGGTTTAGGGCTTAGTGTTCTGTATAAGTCTGAGGCTTATTTTGAGGGCTTAGGGTTTTTGGATTTTAGGGCTGTTGGGTTCCAAAGTTTCAGGGCTTGAGTGCCAGAGCCTTACAAGGGTTCGGGGTGCCCCTGTGTGTGGGTTTTGGGAATTTGCAGCTACGGCTGGGCGGCGTTTTTGGGATGTAGTGTTCAGGGTTTGGGGTTTAGGGTTTCGGGATTTAGGGTTCAGATGCTTCAGGGTGGAGGGTTTCGACTTCGGTCTCGACATTCACCGGGGCGCAGGCCACTCGAAGCCAAACTCTCATCAACACCCTGACCCTCAGGCTACATCAAGCAGCGGGTGCAAAGGCTACACCGCAAGAGCTAAGGGTATTATTAAAACTAAACCTCTTGTTAGGATCCAGGATCCGGAGTGACCCTCAACCCTAAAGCCTGAACCCGAAACCCCAAACCCTAAGCCCGAAACCTTAGACCCTTACAAACCGAAACCCCGGACCCTGCACGGCGAGGCCCCAGCGACGGAAGGATGCGGCCATTCTCCTCGCCGCGGATCACGAGCTCAAGGCCTCTCTGTAGCAGCGCGGGGGTCGACGGCTTGGGGCTTCAGTGGCTCAGGGTGTGGGGGTTAGGGTTTAGAGTTCAGGGTTTAGGGTTACGGGTTTAGGGTCAAGCAATTGGGGTTCAAGGTTTGGGGCTCAGGATGTTTAGGGTTTTAGGGTTTACGGGTTTAAAGTTGTTGGGGTTTAGGGTCTAGGGTTCGGGGTGCAGCGCTCAGAGTTTACGGTTTAGGGGATTCTAGAAGCGTTACTGGTGTTTCCAGGTTACCACAACGGTCACTCTAACCGCCAATACTCTAAAGCTTACTGGCAACTACGGGCTTAAGTCCGAAATTCGGTGGTAGAATGTGCTGCTCTGACCTGCACAGTCTTTTGACGTAGGTATGAAGCTTTAGACACTAATTCCGACGGTTTGAACCGAAGTCTACCCCACACGGCGCCTAGGTCCTGTCTTCCGTCCATGTTCAAGACCCCCACATCCTCCGGCCTCGGCAGTGCAGCGCATCCTGTAATAGTGGTATAATAGGAATATAACGGGGCCCTAATATAATCCTTACAGTCACTATTACAGGGTGGGGGCAGCTTCTGAAATGTCTGCTTGTGGTCGACAGAGTACAGATCGTCATTATGCCACCAACAGTAACTGCGGCCAGTGATGGTGGAAATTATGAATGGCGGCAAACACCTGGGCCACTAAGAAGAACCTTCAAAAACAGCAAATCAACATGATACGATCATCAGGAGCAGCGGCATCCTCACCACCATCAATATTATCAAAACAGCGCGTCCTTTGCCCACGACAGCACCGTATCAGCGAGAGTCTGCTTCCTTAAAGGATCATGGGACATAGTAACTAGGGTTATAATAAGGGTAGCTCTATTTATAACTACTTATAACCCCGATTAAGGTACACATAACCTTGCTTACTAAGTCCCATGATCCTCCAAGCAGGGCCTGAGAGAGAATAAGAGTACTGCAGCTGATGATATAAATCCTGCATTACCCATAATAAGGAATGTACCATAATTCCCATAGTTTAGGGTCCTTAAGGTAATGCAGGATTTATATCATCAACCGTGGGAGCTCTGCGGTGCCCTTACCTGCCGGTGCGCAGCTGCCTGCTTTAAGTGAGTAGTCTGCATCGATCCTACCCTCAAGTACCTTGAAATCTTCATCTCAAAACTCTAAACCCTGAAACCTAGTCAGCAGCTGGGGAGACGACGGATCTGGTAAGTCTGTGTCGATATCATCGACAAACTTCCGCAAGTAGATGCCGCCGATGCCTTGGCAGAAACGGTCCATCTGTAATGTTACAGAGTGAATAGAGTTTTGGGGCGAATTCTGCTATAACTATGATAAGGAACCATCGGAAGAATATAAGTGATTATTTAGGCCACAACCATTGCGATGCAATCTGAACTCCAAAACGAAGCTTGGTCGAACATTCTTGCCTTCCGGGCTGAAGGTCTTGTACAGTCGGAGGGCTTGGGTTTCAGGCGTTTCGTGGTCTCATATGGGAGTTTCCGAAAATTCGGGGTACCTTCTTTTGGGGTCCTCATAATAAGGATCCTACTCTTCAGGGTGCTAGAATAAGGTCGCCTATTTTCGGAAACTGCCATGTCTACTGGTGGTGGTAGTAGCAATGCTAGGATACCCAGTAACCTAGGAATAAAAAGGCCTCTCTTTTTGGTATTGGGTAACTTTATAAGGAACCTGGGACTACAAAAAGGGAATAAGGGTACTACTGGGCGTCCTAGAATGGCAGGGCTGTCATCATCCTTCAGTCATCAAGTAAGGGGAATCAAAAGAGAAAAGCCGTCACGGCTTCACTCACTGAAGCTCGGATATGGTGAGATCATACAGGGGCCTTAGTAATTAGACTAGGGTTTTGGGGCCCATTATATTATGTATTAATCGGGAACCCCCCAAATAGTATAGATAATTATTGAGGCCCCTATATCACTGGCCACAGCCTGCCCCCAGTCACAGGGCAGCCGCTTCCACTCATGTCCTTTTTCCCTGCGAGGCCCAGAGAGCCCAATACCCCTCAATTAAGGAATATAGCCTAAATCATAAGATGAAGCCCTATATTATAATTTAAGCCTTATTCAATACCCCTTAAAAAAGGAATACAGCCTAAATCATAATATGAAGCCCTATATTCTGATTAAAGCCATATTCCTTAGCTAAGGGGTATTGGGCTCTCTGGGAACGGAGAAACATCGGCCCGCTTGGCTTTTTCCGTTCGTCCAGGCTCACTCAAAGGATCATGGGACTTGGTAACTAGGGTTATAATTAAGGTAACTCTACTTTTAACTACTTACTGTTGATGATATAAATCGTGCATGACTGTGGGTCAGCCCATCATGTATCGTCAAAGCAGTTGCATCCCCGCGCCCCTAAATTTCAATGTTGATGTCAGAGGGGAGGTCATGCAGGATTTATATCATTCGCACGGTCCTATCAGAGCACGTCCGCCTGCGACAATGTTAAAATTCAGGGGTTCAAGGGGAGCGGCCTGTGTCTTGCAAACTCATGCAGGATTTATATCATCCACCGTCCAAGATGATGTGTAGCCGTGCTTTTGAGCTCCATATCCGTGGCTGTTGTTTACCGGCCGTGTGAAAGTACAGACGCGTGCGAGAATGACTCCACGTCGGCCGAGGTTGTTTGGGGTAGAAAGTGGGTGATGTTTTTTTTTGGCTCCGTCGAGCTGGGCCGGTGTGCTGAGTGCAAACATGTCTCATGACCTGATCTGGCCAGTTGCACAGGATTCACTGTTCGGTGAAGCATTTAGTCACGCAGGCTGTTTCGGGCAAAAAGTGGGTGGTGTCTTTTTTTTTTGGCTCCGTCGAGCTGGGCCGGTGTGCTGAGTGCAAACATGTCTCATGACCTTATCTGACCAGTTGCACAGGATTCACTGTTCGGTGAAGCATTTAGTCACGCAGGCTGCTTCGGGCAAAAAGTGGGTGTTTTTTTTGGCTCCGTCGAGCTGGGCCGGTGTGCTGAGTGCAAACATGTCTCGTGACCTGATCTGGCCAGTTGCACAGGATTCATTGTTCGGTGAAGCATTTAGTCATGCACTCTTCATGCCATAGAGCATGTTTTGGACCTTGGATCAAGCGGGTAGCACAGAGCTCCCACAGTACGCCCAGAGCAGCCAGTAGTGCGCCATGCCTGTCCCAGGTTGGACTAAGATGTCGGAGGAGCAGCGCGAGCTGGCGAGGGACTGGTATAGCCGCGGGAAGAAGCCATCCGAGATAGCTGAGCTGCTAGGTAGGGACACCTCGACCATGGCACGGCTTCTGTGTATGCAGAAACAGCCGAAGAAACAGGGCCGGCCAAAAGCCTTGACCACGGCACAGGTCGACTTGCTCGAGCGGCGGCTGGATGAGCTGATCGTGAAGGTGGACGGCGCGACTACCATCACCGTCGAGACCTTGAAGAAGGCGACAAAATCCAAGGCAAGCACGCAATGCATCTTGCATGCACTGCACAAGCGGAACATTTACTTCCGCAAGCTTCGGGAGAAGCCTGTGCTGACGCCTGCGGATATCCGAGACAGGTATGCGTTCGCGAAGAAGTATCGTGGCAAATCGAAGCAGTGGTGGCTTAGCAATGTGCATGCGTTCATCGACGGGAAGCACTTTCAGGTTTACCTGACTGGAGCTGAACGTGTGCGTGCCGCCAAGCACGTCACGTTTGGTGCTTACCGCCGCCCTGGACAAGGTTTGTGCAAAGGCTATGTGAAACCCAAGGAGGGCAATCTGAGGCACAACACCGGAGCCAAGGGTGTCTTGCTGCATGTGGGTGTCGGCGCCGGCAAGGTCATCTCTGTCCAGGAGGTCGCAGGGCGGTGGAATGGTAACCCGGCGAGCGTTTTCTACAAGACACTTGCCAAGGACTTGGCTAAGGCATGGCCTGGTAAGCGCAAGTACACAGTCCTCGAGGACAATGACCCGACCGGGTACAAGTCTTCGAAGGGTTTGGCTGCGAAGCACGAAGCCCAGATTGGTGTCCTGGAGATCCCGAAGCGTAGCCCAGATCTCTCGGTCTTGGATTATGCCATTTGGAAGGAGGTCAACAAGCGCCTGCGGAAGCAGGAGAAGACGTGGAGTGGCGCCAAGCGTGAGACGCGGCCGCAGTACCTGAAGCGCCTGAAGAGGACCATCCGCAACCTGCCCAAAGCCTTCCTTGAGGACAGCATCGGGGACATGGTCCGACGCTGCAAGCGGCTGTATGAGTCCAAGGGCTACTTTTTCGAAGAGGGCGGCTCTAGCAACTGAGTGGAACTTTGAATCCTTCAGCAGGTGCAGGCGAGGCCGGAGGCCACGCTGCGACCCGGCAACTTCTCCTTGACCTTGATGTGTGATTGGTCCATTTAAGACTCGGACACTTCGTGCGGGGTGACAAAACTTGCACTGCAGCCTGAGTGATGAGTGCCGAGATTCACACTGACTTGAAGGGCGGGCTCTGCCCTTACCCTGATGCCCTGCTGCCCCTGCGCTTGCCCTTGCCCTGCCCTGCGCCGCCCCGCCCCTGGCCCTGGCTCGCCCGTGCCCTGCTTCTGGGCCCTGCATAGTTGCAAACTCGATTGTGCGGTTTTGCATAGTTGCAAACTAGTTGCAAACCTAGTTGCAAACCTAGTTGCAAACTCCACCTCTAAGGGGGGAAGCGGATTCGCACGTGAACTCTGAAGCTTGCTTCGATTGAAACAGCAGAAGTTGTGCTCCGTGCGTGTGCTTTTCCCCCTTAGAGGTGGAGTTTGCAACTAGGTTTGCAACTAGGTTTGCAACTAGTTTACAACTAGGCAAAACGGCACGGCTGGGTTTGCAACTATAGAGGGTTCATCATTCTTGGTTCTCGAAACCGTTGAATCTCACCAGTACTTGGGGGATGCGATTTCGAGGTTTCTCTGAATCCCGCAAGCTATTGGGGGGAAGCAGAAGTCGCATGTCTCGGGACACACCAGTGCTAGGGGGAAACAAGTTTCGTCCGAAAGCAGCTGGTGAGAAGCTTGAATGCCTCTTCCATAGTGACTGTGCTGAAAGTTGGGCTCAACAACCAGCAAGCAGGCTTGCGCCAGAGCTCGGCATGCCTAGCTCCAGCTCCTCGTCCTCCGGCGACGATGACTGTCCAGCTGCTGTGGCCCAGCCCGACTGGCTGACCCAGTGACGTTCGCTGCTGTTCTGAGCGAGACTGCTCTGGAAGCCGAAACTCCTCTGAAAGACTTGGCAGACCTCTCCCGCCTCCAAGTTCGGGATGCCTTGTTGGACGCAGTCGCGCATCCTGTGCCGGAGGCGACTCCTCGAGGTGGGCGGCCTCGGAGCAAGGTTTTGGAGGTCGTGAAGCTCGTTGTGTTTCTGGAGGAGCCAAAGCACTTCCACGCAGCTCTCAAGCTGAACACTTCAACGCGGTTCATGCCACTAAAACTCGCGCTGCGGCAGCGGTCTGGCTTGGCCTCGCATTGGAGCACAACGCACAAGCAGTGGTGGAGTGCCTTGCGCTATGGTGTTTTCACAACGGAGCGGAAGCCTGTTGTTGACTTCCAACCAGTAGCGTGGCTGAAGAGTCTCGGAAGTTTGGAGGCAATCCAGGTTGGAGACCGTCCGTGCCAAGAGTTTGTTGTTCCTGGTAGGGATGCAGTTGTCCTTAACCTCTACGAGGAATCCCAGGAGCCTTGGAGTGCCACCATGTGGACCAAGCGGCGCCAACAGGCCGAGGCTGCTGCTGCTGGTGCTGAGGCTTCCGGTGGCAAGAAAGCACGAGTCCCCAAGTTCAACCTCTTGGACTTCACGGCTCTGGCTCTGGAAAAAAAGCTGCTGACTCCAAGTGCAGTGCTAGCTTATGTGCAGGAGTACGGCTCGCACGCCTGCCAGCTCTTCTGTGTGCGGAACCAGAAGCGGCTTTCTGAACTGATCGCTGGTGCGGAGCAGTGGCAAGGTGCAAAGCAGCAGCATGCACTGGAGCAGGAGAGCGACTGGGCAGTAGTGCAGAGACTCGCGCAGACAAGTTGCAGCTGTCAAGGCAGCTGTGAGTGGTCAGAGGCGGCATGCGACTTCTTCAGCCGCAACCATGCCACTATTGACCAGGAGCTGCTTGCAGCCAGCTTAGCTAACGTTATCTGCCACGGTCCGAGCAAGACAGCCCGTGTCCCCATGCTAGCCGGCACGACCAATGCCGGGAAGAGTATGATCTTGGATCCACTTGTCAACGTCTTCGGCCGAAACGCAGTGGACTTTTGCCCAGCCCTCGGAGCATCGATGGCCCTGAGTTCGCTGGCGACCAACAAAGCTATTCGCTTCATCTACTGGGACGAGTTCTCTCCTACAGAGTTTGCGTCTCGCCCAGCAAGGTCGCCCACAGTGCCTGCCGTGACTTTCAAGAAGCTTTTTGCGGGCCAAATCTTGCGAATTCAGGTGAGCCAGTCGCATCACGATGGCAATCCTGATTTCAAGTGGACGAGAGGTGCAGCACTCACGGCTCCGCTGGAGGGACTGTGGGATGCAACCTCACCGGTTTCCCGAGAGGATGTGCGGCATATGCAAAGTCGCGTCATCCAATTTGATGCTCATGTTGCCATCAATGGGGCCTTAAAGAAGGTACCACATTGTGCCTCGAGCTGGTGCAGATTCGTAACGGAATCCTCTGCTGCGTACGCAGCACGCCGTCAAAGGCACTTGAGTGCCAGCGCAGCAGACCCTGTGATTGATGAGGAAGACCTGTAAGCGCGGACCCTCTTTCGCAGATCTGCAGAGCTCCCGATAATTCACTGCGGCTAACGCAAGGACACCAGGCACATACTGCCAGGATAAAAAACAAACAGAACGCCCCCTGCGCCGTACTGTTGATGATATAAATCGTGCATGACTGTGGGTCAGCCCATCATGTATCGTCAAAGCAGTTGCATCCCCGCGCCCCTAAATTTCCATGTTGATGTCAGAGGGGAGGTCATGCAGGATTTATATCATTCGCACGGTCCTATCAGAGCACGTCCGCCTGCGACAATGTTAAAATTCAGGGGTTCAAGGGGAGCGGCCTGTGTCTTACAAACTCATGCAGGATTTATATCATCCACCGTCCAAGATGATGTGTAGCCGTGCTTTTGAGCTCCATATCCGTGGCTGTTGTTTACCGGCCGTGTGAAAGTACAGACGCGTGCGAGAATGACTCCACGTCGGCCGAGGTTGTTTGGGGTAGAAAGTGGGTGATGTTTTTTTTTTTGCTCCGTCGAGCTGGGCCGGTGTGCTGAGTGCAAACATGTCTCATGACCTGATCTGGCCAGTTGCACAGGATTCACTGTTCGGTGAAGCATTTAGTCACGCAGGCTGTTTCGGGCAAAAAGTGGGTGGTGTCTTTTTTTTTTGGCTCCGTCGAGCTGGGCCGGTGTGCTGAGTGCAAACATGTCTCATGACCTTATCTGACCAGTTGCACAGGATTCACTGTTCGGTGAAGCATTTAGTCACGCAGGCTGCTTCGGGCAAAAAGTGGGTGTTTTTTTTGGCTCCGTCGAGCTGGGCCGGTGTGCTGAGTGCAAACATGTCTCGTGACCTGATCTGGCCAGTTGCACAGGATTCATTGTTCGGTGAAGCATTTAGTCATGCACTCTTCATGCCATAGAGCATGTTTTGGACCTTGGATCAAGCGGGTAGCACAGAGCTCCCACAGTACGCCCAGAGCAGCCAGTAGTGCGCCATGCCTGTCCCAGGTTGGACTAAGATGTCGGAGGAGCAGCGCGAGCTGGCGAGGGACTGGTATAGCCGCGGGAAGAAGCCATCCGAGATAGCTGAGCTGCTAGGTAGGGACACCTCGACCATGACACGGCTTCTGTGTATGCAGAAACAGCCGAAGAAACAGGGCCGGCCAAAAGCCTTGACCACGGCACAGGTCGACTTGCTCGAGCGGCGGCTGGATGAGCTGATCGTGAAGGTGGACGGCGCGACTACCATCACCGTCGAGACCTTGAAGAAGGCGACAAAATCCAAGGCAAGCACGCAATGCATCTTGCATGCACTGCACAAGCGGAACATTTACTTCCGCAAGCTTCGGGAGAAGCCTGTGCTGACGCCTGCGGATATCCGAGACAGGTATGCGTTCGCGAAGAAGTATCGTGGCAAATCGAAGCAGTGGTGGCTTAGCAATGTGCATGCGTTCATCGACGGGAAGCACTTTCAGGTTTACCTGACTGGAGCTGAACGTGTGCGTGCCGCCAAGCACGTCACGTTTGGTGCTTACCGCCGCCCTGGACAAGGTTTGTGCAAAGGCTATGTGAAACCCAAGGAGGGCAATCTGAGGCACAACACCGGAGCCAAGGGTGTCTTGCTGCATGTGGGTGTCGGCGCCGGCAAGGTCATCTCTGTCCAGGAGGTCGCAGGGCGGTGGAATGGTAACTCGGCGAGCGTTTTCTACAAGACACTTGCCAAGGACTTGGCTAAGGCATGGCCTGGTAAGCGCAAGTACACAGTCCTCGAGGACAATGACCCGACCGGGTACAAGTCTTCGAAGGGTTTGGCTGCGAAGCACGAAGCCCAGATTGGTGTCCTGGAGATCCCGAAGCGTAGCCCAGATCTCTCGGTCTTGGATTATGCCATTTGGAAGGAGGTCAACAAGCGCTTGCGGAAGCAGGAGAAGACGTGGAGTGGCGCCAAGCGTGAGACGCGGCCGCAGTACCTGAAGCGCCTGAAGAGGACCATCCGCAACCTGCCCAAAGCCTTCCTTGAGGACAGCATCGGGGACATGGTCCGACGCTGCAAGCGGCTGTATGAGTCCAAGGGCTACTTTTTCGAAGAGGGCGGCTCTAGCAACTGAGTGGAACTTTGAATCCTTCAGCAGGTGCAGGCGAGGCCGGAGGCCACGCTGCGACCCGGCAACTTCTCCTTGACCTTGATGTGTGATTGGTCCATTTAAGACTCGGACACTTCGTGCGGGGTGACAAAACTTGCACTGCAGCCTGAGTGATGAGTGCCGAGATTCACACTGACTTGAAGGGCGGGCTCTGCCCTTACCCTGATGCCCTGCTGCCCCTGCGCTTGCCCTTGCCCTGCCCTGCGCCGCCCCGCCCCTGGCCCTGGCTCGCCCGTGCCCTGCTTCTGGGCCCTGCATAGTTGCAAACTCGATTGTGCGGTTTTGCATAGTTGCAAACTAGTTGCAAACCTAGTTGCAAACCTAGTTGCAAACTCCACCTCTAAGGGGGGAAGCGGATTCGCACGTGAACTCTGAAGCTTGCTTCGATTGAAACAGCAGAAGTTGTGCTCCGTGCGTGTGCTTTTCCCCCTTAGAGGTGGGGTTTGCAACTAGGTTTGCAACTAGGTTTGCAACTAGTTTACAACTAGGCAAAACGGCACGGCTGGGTTTGCAACTATAGAGGGTTCATCATTCTTGGTTCTCGAAACCGTTGAATCTCACCAGTACTTGGGGGAAGCGATTTCGAGGTTTCTCTGAATCCCGCAAGCTATTGGGGGGAAGCAGAAGTCGCATGTCTCGGGACACACCAGTGCTAGGGGGAAACAAGTTTCGTCCGAAAGCAGCTGGTGAGAAGCTTGAATGCCTCTTCCATAGTGACTGTGCTGAAAGTTGGGCTCAACAACCAGCAAGCAGGCTTGCGCCAGAGCTCGGCATGCCTAGCTCCAGCTCCTCGTCCTCCGGCGACGATGACTGTCCAGCTGCTGTGGCCCAGCCCGACTGGCTGACCCAGTGACGTTCGCTGCTGTTCTGAGCGAGACTGCTCTGGAAGCCGAAACTCCTCTGAAAGACTTGGCAGACCTCTCCCGCCTCCAAGTTCGGGATGCCTTGTTGGACGCAGTCGCGCATCCTGTGCCGGAGGCGACTCCTCGAGGTGGGCGGCCTCGGAGCAAGGTTTTGGAGGTCGTGAAGCTCGTTGTGTTTCTGGAGGAGCCAAAGCACTTCCACGCAGCTCTCAAGCTGAACACTTCAACGCGGTTCATGCCACTAAAACTCGCGCTGCGGCAGCGGTCTGGCTTGGCCTCGCATTGGAGCACAACGCACAAGCAGTGGTGGAGTGCCTTGCGCTATGGTGTTTTCACAACGGAGCGGAAGCCTGTTGTTGACTTCCAACCAGTAGCGTGGCTGAAGAGTCTCGGAAGTTTGGAGGCAATCCAGGTTGGAGACCGTCCTCCCCCGGTCGCTGCCAAGAGGGTTGTTGTTCATGGTAGGGAGTTGCAGTTGTCCTGAACATATACGAGGCAAAAAAAAAAATCCCAGGAGCCTTGGAGTGCCACCATGTGGACCAAGCGGCGCCAACAGGCCGAGGCTGCTGCTGATGGTGCTGAGGCTTCCGGTGGCAAGAAAGCACGAGTCCCCAAGTTCAACCTCTTGGACTTCACGGCTCTGGCTCTGGAAAAAAAGCTGCTGACTCCAAGTGCAGTGCTAGCTGATGTGCAGGAGTACGGCTCGCACGCCTGCCAGCTCTTCTGTGTGCGGAACCAGAAGCGGCTTTCTGAACTGATCGCTGGTGCGGAGCAGTGGCAAGGTGCAAAGCAGCAGCATGCACTGGAGCAGGAGAGCGACTGGGCAGTAGTGCAGAGACTCGCGCAGACAAGTTGCAGCTGTCAAGGCAGCTGTGAGTGGTCAGAGGCGGCATGCGACTTCTTCAGCCGCAACCATGCCACTATTGACAAGGAGCTGCTTGCAGCCAGCTTAGCTAACGTTATTCTGACCCACGGTCCGAGAAAGAAAGCCGCGGGTCCCCAGCTAGCCGGCACGAACCAATGCCGGGAAGAGTATGATTCTTGGAGCCATTGTCAAAGTTCTTCGGCCGAGAACGCAGTGGACTTTTGTCCCAGCCCTCGGCGCGCAAGCGATGGCCCTGAGTTCGCTGGCGACCAAAAAACAAGCTATTCGCTTATCTTACTGCGGGACGAGTTCCTAACCCCTCTCCTACCGAGTTGCGTCTGCAGCAAGTAGCCACAGTGGCCTGCAGTGACTTCTAGAAGGCTTTTTGGGGTTGACCAAATCTTGCGAATTCAGGTGACAGTTAGCATCCCGATGGCAATTCCCGATTCAGTGGACGAGAGGGCAGCATCCCCGCTCCGCTGGAGGGGACGTGGATGAAACTACCGGTTTCCGAGAGGAGTGCGGCATATGCAAAGTCGCGTCATCCAATTTGATGCTCATGTTGCCATCAATGGGGCCTTAAAGAAGGTACCACATTGCGCCTCGAGCTGGTGCAGATTCGTAACGGAATCCTCTGCTGCGTACGCAGCACGCCGTCAAAGGCACTTGAGTGCCAGCGCAGCAGACCCTGTGATTGATGAGGAAGACCTGTAAGCGCGGACCCTCTTTCGCAGATCTGCAGAGATTTCCCCGCCCCTTATCACCGCCCCCTGGCCACACCCCCCCCCCCCACCTCCCCCCGCCCCCTCCACCAGGCCCGCCCCCGTACCCCCCCCGATATATAATCTTCCCCCCCCGATTCCACCCCCCCCCCCCACCCCCCCCCCCCCCCCCTCCCTAGACCCCCTCACACTCCCGATAATTCACTGCGGCTAACGCAAGGACACCAGGCATACTGCCAGGATAAAAAACAAACAGAACGCCCCCTGCGCCGTACTGTTGATGATATAAATCGTGCATGACTGTGGGTCAGCCCATCATGTATCGTCAAAGCAGTTGCATCCCCGCGCCCCTAAATTTCCATGTTGATGTCAGAGGGGAGGTCATGCAGGATTTATATCATTCGCACGGTCCTATCAGAGCACGTCCGCCTGCGACAATGTTAAAATTCAGGGGTTCAAGGGGAGCGGCCTGTGTCTTGCAAACTCATGCAGGATTTATATCATCCACCGTCCAAGATGATGTGTAGCCGTGCTTTTGAGCTCCATATCCGTGGCTGTTGTTTACCGGCCGTGTGAAAGTACAGACGCGTGCGAGAATGACTCCACGTCGGCCGAGGTTGTTTGGGGTAGAAAGTGGGTGATGTTTTTTTTTGGCTCCGTCGAGCTGGGCCGGTGTGCTGAGTGCAAACATGTCTCATGACCTGATCTGGCCAGTTGCACAGGATTCACTGTTCGGTGAAGCATTTAGTCACGCAGGCTGTTTCAAGCAAAAAGTGGGTGGTGTCTTTTTTTTTTGGCTCCGTCGAGCTGGGCCGCTGTGCTGAGTGCAAACATGTCTCATGACCTTATCTGGCCAGTTGCACAGGATTCACTGTTCGGTGAAGCATTTAGTCACGAGGATGCTTCGGGCAAAAAGTGCGGGGTTGTTTTTTTTTTTTTTTTTTTTTGTGTTGTTTTTTTTTTTTTTTTTTTTTGTTTTTTTTTTTTTTTTTTTTTTTTTTTTTTTTTTTTTGTGTTTTTTTTTTTTTTTTTTTTTTTTTTTTTTTTTTTTTTTTTTGTTTTTTTTTGTTTTTTTTTTTTTTTTTTTTTTTTTTTTTTTTTTTTTTTTTTTTTTTTTTTTTTTTTTGTTTTTTTTTTTTTTTTTTTTTTTTTTTTTTTTTTTTTTTTTTTTTTTTTTTTTTTTTTTTTTTTTTTTTTTTTTTTGTTTTTTTTTT
>CAJNDT010003337.1:0-23733 GCA_905221615.1 Symbiodinium sp. CCMP2592 | reverse complement strand
CATCGGAGCAGGGATTGCCAAAACCTGCCATGGCATGAAGAGAGGCCGACAGCTGCTGCATGCCGACTGAAGTAGCCGGTATGACACATCTCTCGCCAAGCCGACATCGCTTGAGAGGCTCGCAGTGCTGAGTTGACGACACCATGCCTGGCTCTTTGCACTCTGCAGATCTTCGCCCCCCTAGCTGCGGCGCATGCCTGGCAGAGCTGGTCCACCGCAGCATCTCCTGCAGCAGCTGCTGCTCGCCTCGGCTCGGCTCGGCTCACGCAAAGCCCTTGCTTGGCCATCGCCATGGCCAGGAAGGCGCTTTTCGAGGCTGCGGCGCTTGCGCCTCGAGCTGTTCGTCACCGTCAGAGCCGAGAATCCGCTGCTTCACCTCGGCACGGCATCGCGGGGCCCACCGCAGCATCTCGTGGCATCTCGCGACATTCGAGGCCGAGGCCTGCTCCTTCGCGGTGGCGACCAGCGAACTGCTCTGCCTGAGGCCCACGAACTGCCCCAAAGAGGCGTGAGAGAAGATCTGGGGCATCGAGGCTTGAGTTGCTCTGCTGGGCTGGACCCATTCTGAGGTCCCGACTCGCGGACTTTTCCAAGAGCATCATTGAGCCACGGCATCAATCATGGCTCAGGCTGAAGATTATCTCACTGGGCACGTGCATTGCAACGGTCAAGGTAGCGGGTACGCCTCTCGCTCGTAGGCCCCTTCTTACATACAAGTTACATGTCGGACAGCTACACTTGAGACATGTGCTGACCTGCTGCGGGCAGCCAGTGCCATGACACGATGGTGCTACGTGGCCAACTGTTGCTCGAAGAGTCGCCTTGCTTTTCTCACGAGATTCTCAAAGCTCAGAAGAGGCCTGCCGGTTCGATTCAATCGATTCCTTCATGAACCTGAGGCGCATGGTCTTGCATCGATGGTTTGCATCTGCAGATGCATCTCAGGCCGGAACTGGGCAAGAACTTTCTCTGTCGGCTCTTCTTTTGCGAAAGACTTGGTGAAGGTTCTGAAAGGCTTCGCCAAAAGTTTGAGCGTGACGAAGGGAAATTCCTCCGACAGATGGCAACACGGCGGCAGCAGCTCATGTTGGTCTCGGGTTCACGACGCTTCAGCGTCCTTGCAGTCCATCTGCAGAAGCTTGGCTACAGGATCACGTACGTTGAAGAAGACGAATCCGTAGGACTTCCATTTCTTGGCAACTTTCTGAAATGCGCGAGCATACCTGTCAAGGTAGACTTGTGGCTAGTCGAAACTCTGCCATCTGGCTTAGAAAGCAGGGATGGCGCACTTCTTCGCCTGGGCCTCGAAGGCGTCTGGGTCGAAGCACACAAAGACATTGCCCTTGCGGCAACAAAGAAAAAGGTAGGTAGGTTGGCAGGTAGGTGTGCATGTGTGCGAGATTGTGCGCGCGCACGCATGCACGGTTCAGCTAGGCAGTTGCAACAGGCCTTGGAACCTTTGCCAAAGACACTCGCCAGGTCGTCCATCGTCGCCTGTTGATGTAAAGAGCTGACTCAGCTGGCAAGCTTGGCACGTCGAGGCACCGAAGGATCACGGAAGACAAGTCCCCTGCCTTCCCAAACAACGGCCTGCACACCACTCCACAACAGACGCATGCTTGAATCCTGCGTCTATGGTCACAAGTCTGAAGTCCGAGGGTCAGACAAATGCTCATTCTTTAAGAACTCCTCGAGCATTTCCGTGCTTACTTGCCCGGAAGCGTCGAAGTGTTCCTGCACGATGTCAAACGTGCTACTCGCTGCTTTCTCGGACGTGCATCCAAGAGGGCTCCATCTCATTCACTCCGCGATACACGGCACCGAAAGGCCTGCAACTGCAAGGAACGGCAACGAGATGCAACGAGCAGCATGGCAGCTGAAGCATAAGAGTGGGCAGTGCACTTCTGTCTTCTGTCCGGCCTTCCTCTTCCGCCATCCGACCAGAAGAGGAATCTCATCCTCTGCACGTTGAGACTTCACACAGCCGACAGCCGGTACTGCGAAAGGCTCACTGCATGCAGTGACGGCCTGCTGGCCCAGCCATCGCTGTGCCCCTTTACTGCTGCGGAATCCATCAAGTCCTGAGTGCGTTGCAATCACAGACCCAATTTCGAGGCTCGAAGTTGGAACCAGGCAAAGTCCTGCAGCATCGGTCCACCGGTGGCTGCAAACATGGTCTCGGTCCACTTCCGACTCCGGACGGCTTTGTCAAACAAAGCCTGTGTCTCCTCAGCTGACACTCAGACGGGTGGGAATAGGACTGACAATGATTGCGAAGACGACCGAAGCCATGAAAGAAAACGAAGGAGGACCATGACTAGGCCATAGAAACGGCCGCAACCTCGGAGACCAAGAACGACCACCAGCACGACCACCACTACCACGAGCAACACCAGCAGCAATAGCAACAATGCCAGCAGCAATAGCAATAATCATAATTGCAACCACACAACAACGACAATGGCGAGGAGAAGCGCCAGCTCACAAATAAACAATAGCCCAAACGGCACCACTAATCGCTTCCCCCAAATATCCGCCGAGGCCAAATGTTTGGTGACACCCTGTTTTTGCGCTCGTTTGCCACCCCCTTGCCCGGCCTCCCCTCATTTTCTTTGATTTGCGGGCCTACCCGCCCCCTCCCAGGCCTCCTCCCCCCTCTTTTTTTCCTCCACCCCCCCCTCCCCCCCTCCCCCCTCCCCCCCCCCCCCCCCCTCCCCCACCCCCTCCCCCCCCCCCTCCCCCACCCCTCCCCCCCCCCTCGCCCCCCCCCTGTGCCGTTACACCCCCAAGGGATACTCCTTGTGAGGAGGTGTATGACCAGTTATTCCCTAAGGATCAAAGGGCAGCGCCCTGCACACGGACAGTAGTTGTTTTGTCTTGCTACGCAAGGAGAGCTTGTCTTGTCTCAATATGGTAAACCCACTGTGAGCCAATGGGCAGCGGAATGTATATGTATGAGCATGCAGCCATTGCTGTAGGTACCTGTTAGAGCTACCCCTTTAGAGGTTTATGGAATCAAACAGACACTAATTTTCTTTTACCGGAAGCATGGCCGCACATTCACACATATACTATTATGCCCACTGTCACAGTTGCGGAGTTTGGACTCATGATAAAAACAGCATATTGTTTATGCTATGTATAGCACTGAAGTACACTGTTGATGTCACTCCTTTTGCACACACTCATGCATGTTGGTCAGAGAGATCATCTGTACAGGATCAGGTCTTGTAATGTTCTTCTACCGAATTATGCAGCCCTTCATTGTGCTCTTGTTAGAGCCTTGTGAATCACTATTGTGAAACTCTGAGAATTTTCTTATCTCAGATTCGGATCCAGGTTTGGATCATAGGCTCGAGCATAGACGTTCGGATGTGGCTCATCCGGGTCTGAGTGATCTTCTTCGGAACTTGAAAAGATTCCGAGTAATCTGTTCTCAGCCCTGGTGAAGGCGGCATCTGCAGTATCATATCCATGGTTGGATGTTGTCGCCTTTGGCTCGGCCTTTGGAGCAGCTTGTGAGCTGACTGGAGTTGCCTTGGCTTTTGCCGGTTGCGGCTGCTTAGCCCTTGCCCGTTCAGCCCTTCTTCTTTCAAGCTGTCCGTCTGAGGATGCCCATGATCTTTCACTTTCATCTCCTGAAGGAGATAAGGCGTGGGCATAAAGGCTATTCCAATACTGTGCTGCAGAAGGAGTTAGGACTTCTTCATTGTCAGATTCTGACTGGTCTTCCTCAGAGCTTTGGTCGTCAAAGAGTGTCTCGAGGACGTTTTTGAGATTGTTATTTCTTCGCTCTATCTCTAGTGAGGAATGGACCAATTGGTTAAAGACTGTCCTTGAGTCCTTCAGTGCTGTTAGAAGGATTTCCCCTCTGGATAGAGTATCTTGGATGGTGTCAAGATGTTCCTTCCTTTCCTCCTTGTCTCTCTGGATAGAGCTTCGCAATGATTGTGCGATTCTGAGGAGGTCTGTGTATTTCGCAAGAGGCATAGTTACCGTTTGATTGTCATGTATGACAGTTGTTTCGTCGCCGCTTAAGTTCCTGAATAGGACTTCCACGACTGGTAGAAACTCCGTGCTCCACGGTTCCTCTTCATCATAGGTTTCTACGTGCTGTAGCACGCGTTGTGTAAACTGATCGGCTGCTTCTACCGTTGCATCGATAGAGCTGACGTGTCTTGCTGCCATGTTTCGGCACGTAACGTTAATTGCCTGGCCTTGATTGGCTTCGTTAAGTGCAGCGTCTGCATAGGTGCAGAGTCCACTGTTGTGGGCTTCTCTAGCTGCCTTTCGTTGAATGCGCCGATTTTGACCTCCTCTTCTGGTATGACCTTTTGGTCTTGGAGGATCAGAAGGTACTGTTCCTTTCGCCTTTGGCGGAGGACTCTTAGGTGGAGGTGACATGTTTGCCTTGTTAGGCCCTGGTGGCATTGCCTTGGGCGCTGACGACGATGCAGCACTTGAAAGTGCAGATGTACCCTTGGCTTTTGCCGAAGATCCCTTGGGGATCGATGTATAGGTAACCTGCATGGCTTCTTCGGCCATTTGTGCATGCAAGGCATCCTTGAATAATTGCGTCATATGAGGAGTGGTGCTTGCATCATCGTAGGTCTGGAAGCGCTCAATGTCTCTTTCGGTGCCACGTGGACGTGTATCACCTCTTTGAAAAGGATCGTTCCTGCGAATCTCCGCAACTTGTACTGCATGGAGGCAGTTTTTGCACAGCACCTTCCTGCAAACATCTCTTGCTTGCTTGAGCTGGTAACAGCTGTCTGAGAGATGGTAGACTTCGCTTCGGGAAGTATGCCAAATAGGTCGCAGATCGGTTGTTTCTCCGGAATTGACCCTGTTGGGTCCTAAAGGTTCACGCGTCTGCGGTTCATCCTCGGGTTCGAGGAATGGAACTCTTTGGTTCGCTGCTGCTTTTGATTTTGGTTGTTGGCGCTCCATACATCTGATAGGAGGCCTGGTAATCTTCTTCCACATCCAGTGTAAGCCCATTAGCAGCAGGAACACATTCCACGCGATGCTGAAGACGGAGAAGTCCTGCTCACTGGTTAGTGAGTTTGGAAGTGAAGTTTCATCAGTCTTGATAGACTCTGCGTTCGCTCCACCTCGGTTGCGGTGTCCGAACCAGCCCGACAATCCCGCTGCTGTAGCAGCTGTTCTGAGTGCCTTGCCGCTCGGAGCAGACGGTGGACGCGATGCCTTCCTTCTTCTCCTCCGGCTGGAGGATTCGTCCTCTTGTTCCTCTTCATCTCTCTGAGCGGACATCAAGTTTGATGTTTCTCTTTCGTGTTCTTCGATGTCACTTTTTGTTGGTGACGGTTCTTCTTCTAGTCCATCCAGCTCTTCCAAAGACATGTTGAGCTTGTCAACAATATTGTTTCTTTGAGGCCTGGACCTTGATCTTGGTAGATCTTGTTGTGAAGAGGACGATGATTCCTGGTTCCTTCTTGGAGGAGGACCTTCAGGCTCGCTGGGACGTTCAGGCTGTGGCCATTCCCAGAATCTTCCGTATCTGTGATGGCTACCTGATGGTTGCGATTTGTCGTACCAGCTGTTGCCGGATGAGTAAACGAATGAATCGTTGTAGCCCCAGTATTCAGCATTACGCTGCTTGTAAGCCTTTCGCTTGTCAGCGATCTTTTGAACCTGGGCATCTGACCGGTTGTGTTTCCCTTTTGTAAGGATTGGTTGTATCGTGAAGCCCAAAGGGCTATGCCAATCTTTGTCAGAAGGACTCAACCATAGGTCAAGGTTAGAAAAAGTTGAATAGTACTGCTTGACTGAGACAAACAGACGGATATCAATATCCCTGTTATTGTTCATGTCCTGCCACATATCTGAGATTCGCTCCCAGTATGTTCTTTCAGCGGCAGGTGTAACATCTCTTGGACTAGGTGACGCCGTGTGCGGCGTTTTACTCCAGTCAAGGATATAACTGTTGATACAGTCAAGGTCAGCAACTTTCTTCGCCGGGTCCGCCGGTAGACGATCTGCACGTGCCAGTCTGTGCTGGTCGGAGTTGTTCAAGCAAAGATGTCGCACTTGTGAGTGCCTTCCTGCTATTTTGTTGAATGCTGCAAGTTTCTTCTCCAGGTATAGAGAAAACAAACTGTTTCGCGGGTGAACGTCTCCACCTTTTAAGGTGAGCCTCGACGCAATATTATTGAGATCTCCCGCTATTACATCCGGTTTAAAAGGGAGAATCTCGTTGAGGAACGCGTTCACCAGTTCGCGTCTCTGTTCTTCCTTATGAGTCATGAATGAGTTGAAATGGACGATCGCGATGGTGATGACCTTGTAAGGCCCTTTTGTACACCACATCTCGTCAAGATCGTTCGATGCTTCTTGTGAGAAGATCTCTGCGTATGACTCAAAGTCTTCCTCTGGTGGCTCATCACCCTCGACATGGCCGTTCCATTCACAGAGAACCGGCGAGGGGTCGAGGCTCGACAGTGTCAGGCAAGCCTCTGGTGAGAGGTAAGAGCCATCAGTGGGTCCATCCTTGTCAGGATTTTTGCCCTTGAGTGGGTCATATCCGATAATCTGCATGAACTCGTCTCTCGTCATCCTTTGGCCAGAATATGGGTGGACCCATTCTTTTGCCTCTGGATGGTACTGTGGTACCCAAAGGTGAGGCGGCATACCGCACCGTGGCATGCCCACAGTCGCTTCTTGGGACCACCATTCTTAGGCTTCATTGTTCGATGACGGTAAAAGTGGTGGACGAGAGCGATGTCTGTTGTTGGGTCACCCTTGACTCCAATATACATCGAGGGTGCCTCAGGCTCCTTGGGAGGAGAATGGATTAGCATCCCCCTGTATTCATGTTGTCGCATGGTTGCGATCGAATACTCTGACGCAAGTGCTCCTGCCTCGAGTACGAGGGTAATATGAGCTGAATTGTTGAAGCACATGTCAATAAGAGGGTGATAATCGAATCCCTTCTCAGGTTTGAGCTTCTTTTTGGGATTCCCTGCGGGCACCGGCGCTCGATCCATATTTCCCCAGTTGAATACCACTAGGTTTAGCGATACGCTGTCTGGGTTTGAGCCTTCAATGTATTCTCTCTTCTCGTTAACACCGGCCATCCTATTGCGAACTATCTCGTAATGTGCGTCGAGCACCAGTTTGTCTTCGTAGCCAGTAAGAGAGAGAAAAGAAGCCGGGTGGCTTGTTCTAGAGTCCTTGATATTGATGTGACTCTTGTTAATGCTCTTGTATTCCTCCAGGGTTGGAGCCTCTGTGGAGCTGTCATACGTATTCGGAGGATTGTTCCTAATATCATCAAGGCTGCATGGATCAACGCCTGGATGGTCCTTTCTCGAACAGATTTCTTGCGTGGTCGCAATACATGTTGATTTTCTGGACTGCCAAATCTACGTCCTCATGTGTGAGGATGGCCTCGTATAAAAACTGACGCTCTTCTGAGGTCATTCCTGCTCTCACTTTAGAGGTCTCGAGGCAATCGATTGGCAAGACGCACTCGCACATCCGTTGTTTACCCTGTGGGGTAAGTCGACAGTCTGCACATACAATCGTACCACAGGAATAGCAAAAATAGCCTGTAGGCTGTTTGCAGAGATCGCAGAGAGGATTGTCTGGTCGAGGCAACATCCGTATCCTTTGGTTAAGGCTCATGGCTGTCCTGCGTACTCCTACAAATCTCTCCTTGGTAGGAGGTGCAGAGGAGGAAGATGCCGACTCTCTGGGTCTGTCCCACTCCTCTTCGTCAGGAGCCTCAGAATCTTTGATCATGAGTGGACTTCGGATTTTTCGATTCCATCGACTAACCCAGATTCTCTCTTGCATTTCCTGTTGCATAGCCGGGTTAGACGATGACTTCGAGATTCGGTGCTTGCGATTTTCTTGAATTCGAGCGCTGATGCGCTCTTGTTCTCTTACGAGGTCTTCCTCATCAGCAGGCTCCTCGTATTCGAGGTTGAGCTTGCTTCTGTTGACTCGATAATAAGTTTCTGTTTCAGGATCGAAGAGAACTAGGAATTTTTCCTTCTCCTTTTTAGGAGATTTTGGTTTCCTTGGCTCTTCGTCTGAACTCTGAACATATTCTGTTTCAGGCTTTGGTTGGTCAAGTTTGACCTTCTCAAGTTTCTCTGTGATCTCTTCCGTGGGAGATTCTTTCTTCTCCTCTGACGCTGCAGGTGCAGAGTTCGTCTTGTGAGACGGATTAACATCAACTCGGAGTTCTGAGGATGACGAAGATTTTGAGCTCTTTTCGCTCTTCTCGCTCTTTTCGCTTGATGCCGACTCAGCGTCTGATTCTTCGTCACAATCCTGGTTAGGATCTGGTTCCTCAGGTTCCGTCTCTGTTCCAGAAGATTCTTCCTTGGGAGGAACTACGTTGGCAGAAGTATCCTGAACAGGTTCTGGAGGTTTGTGACCTGTCGTTATCTTAAGAACTTCAGTGGCGCTTCTGGTGCCGTCGGAGTTCCAGAGCTGTCCCATAAGACTGTCCGGATCCTTGTCTGCCTCGGCCTGCCGGGCGAGCTTGGATCTCGGATGGATGTCCTTTGTAGTAGTCTCCGTTTTCGGAGGTACCTCACCTGCAGAAGCGGTCTGCTCCAGGTTTGGAGCCGTGTCAGCCTCTGTATTTGGCAGAGAGAAAGACTTCTTGTGAGAAGATCTGGCCTTGGGAGGCTCTGGAGGCAGATTTCGCTTTGACACCTTCCGAAGTGTCGATTCGATCTCTTGGCCGTAATTTGCGCACCATTTCTTCGACTCGTAAGTCGCTGACGGCATCTGTTCGGAGCAGTGGTCTGCCCACCATGGTCCGATGCTCTTGAGCTCATCGTATTGCGATGATACCCAGAGTGTTTCAGAGGGTGCGAATACGGCGCTAAGAGTACGGGCATGCACTACCTCTGGTGTAGCAAACATCCCTGCTTGCGACTGCCACATGTTTGTGACTTCGTTCACTACGTTATTTGCGTCGAATACTAGAAGCAGTGCCTTGTTGGCACGCAACAGGGTCGGATTAGGATTCGCCAGGTCTAGCGTTGAAAACTGAACAGTGTCCCTGTTGGAACGACTGTTTTCATTCACGAGAGCTTGTAAACCTGGTGATGTAACCACCTGTGATAGGAGGTTTGATGGTACCAGACCGTGCCTCAGGATTGAGGATAATGCCTGTAGGTCCGTGGCATGCATGATGTAACAAGGGTTGTTCTGTCGAACAAAATCCTCCATGCCTACGGGTCTCGGCGCGTTAGTGGAGAGACGCTGTGCACGGGACTGCACTGGATTGCTGCCCGTTGCCATGAAGTCTGAGATGGTCATGTGTGACCTTGGCCTCTCTTCTTCAGGATCTGGTTCTTCAACTCTTGGTAGAGTTCGTCGTGAACCGTGTCCTCCCACTGCCGAGAGGAAAACTTTGGTCATGGTCAGCACATTTGCATCCGGTGGGATGGTAACGGCGGCATCTGTGGTTTCGGCCTTGCCATCTTGGTTATAAACCATAGTGACCACGAACCTGGACTTAGTGTTGAGGAGGACACCAAGCGCGATCTCTTGTGGTGTATACTGTGCGAGCTCTGCATCGGCCAACTTGGACATGTCCAGAAGATAATTGTGTTGGCCAGCAAAGAGATCTGGGCGCTGGTTCTGAAGGTGTCTTGTTGAGTGTGCCAACCACCTTCCGACTCTGTTGGTCTTGGAAAGAATGTGGAAGCACATCTCTGGTGAGAGACCTGTTACCTCTGCCAGTCTTGGCACTGAGGAGGAATAGTCATATTCTCCAGATGCATCAAGACTCACACATTGTTTTACCTCCGGTGGGAGGCCTGTCTGAAGGTGATGTGCAAGCATCGTACAAAACTGGCGTGGATCACGAGCGTGATTACCCACGTTGTTATCCCAGTATAAAAGGGGACTGTTGTCCCATGGTCCTTGAAGGACTCCTTCGTAGAGCCTGACTCCATGTCTGGAGATTGGAGTGAGCCTTGCTCGACTCGCATGGCCACATCGTGAGATCAGTTCAGCAAGATCTCTTGGACGCGGATTGAACACCTGTTGGTGACCCATGTAAATGTATGGAGGCTCGTGATTTTTCTCACGTTTGTGAAATCGGTGTCCACCGTGTTCGGTGTGTCGACGTGATGCTTCCCGACGAGACTCGGGGTACGAGCTATCCATGTGTGGATGTCGCTCATGGTACGCCTGTACTGCCCTGGGTAGGGCGTGTCCATCACGGCTACGGAAGTTTGATCGTGTGCTCATTACGGCACGATGACCAAACAGGATCAGGAATGCTTGGTTAGCTCAAAAGGCTGATTGCTGTGAGGCTCGAGGCTGAAAGCGGCTGCGGATGATACAGAACATATAGTTCTCATGAACATGTCCGATCTTGATGAAAACGCAGCCTGCAGACACAAATTTTCTTTTAGACGAAAACAGTCTAAATAGAAAATCCAGCACATGGTTGTGCTACCAGCAAACAAGACTACCACCATGTTCCTTGGCAGTAAAATAATCGGTAAATCTCTGTTGAGACATCAATTCCAAGGAAGGCTACCGCTGTAGCGGCATTCTTAAGGTTGTCTATGATCCACCGAACAGTGAAAGCTTTATGTTGAAGAAGTTCACGGAAGGGTGGATGAATGTCTGTTTCTGGTAAATTTCCTGTTTCCAGAGCCTTGATAAGCTCATCAGGTTGCGCCGAATGCTTTGTTAATGCATCAGCTAGGCAGTACTTCGAGCTTACATGAGCTAGGTCATCTAAAGATCCAGAGTTGGATTCCTTACGAAGCATCTGTATAAGATGGTGAGTTTCCTTCTGCTCTGGAAGGTGTGTCGTGCCTGCTGTTGTCACAAGATTGTTCGCATCTGTTCTGATATGTATAGGTACGGTCTCTGATGAGAGATCTGCCCAAAGTCCCTTGAGGAACAGGCAGGTACCAAAGCAACGCATCAGTGCGTTAAGCTCTGCCACTGTTGTGGACATTGTGGTTGTCGTAATCTTGTGAGACTCATAATCCACCAGGCTACCTCTCGAGGATGTTTCCTTAATAGAGGATTCAGAGAAATCGTTCTTCTTGGAAGAAGCAGCTGCTGCTGATTGTTTCATTCCCTTTAGCTTTGGATTTCGATCTTCAGCAAGGAAAATAACATGTGCTCTCTGAGATGATTTGTCATCATTGTTCCTGTAGGAAGCATCAGGGTAACCGAGGATTCTGAGATTTCCTTTCAGCGGCCAAAAACGCAATTCTACTTCGGTAGACTTCAAAATCCTAACAAGTTTGTTCAATTCTCGAATATCACCGATAGTAGGCTTGGCAGCCTTGCTCGCACACCGACTGAAGCGATAACAGATGTGAGCTTGAGTCCGGCTTTGTAGCCAGTTGATCTGTCCTAAAACACTTCTATAAGCAGTGTGCTGCTGTGGTGTGCATTGTTGCTCATTGTTGAGCTTCTTATCAAAAACAATTTCTTCTAGAGCTTCAACAGCTAGGTTCTGATTTACTGAGATATGTGCTGGCACTGATGCTGTAGCATCCTTCCAGACTAATCTCTGTCCTACAAACATGATATCATTCGTGTCTTCAGAACCTACTGCAAACTCCTTTTTGATCGATTCAATCACGGCCTTACGAAAGGTGTCATCACCGGCCATGCACAGGTCATCTACATGCAAACAGACTACTCCATGTACCTGTCTACCCTTGGCATTGTTGCCTGCTATGGGATCTAGGAGATAGTCAATCGCTGATTCCATGGTCTTTGGCTGAGACTTCTTGAGCTCAGCATCTGCTGTTGCAGACTTCTTACCATACAGAACATATGTACAGCGATCCGCACGGGTTGGCACCAGGCCATAAGACAGGAGTGCCTTATCAACGATGTTCCACCATCTTCGAGGTGCATCGTTAAGTCCATAAGCGGGTTTCTTCATCCTCGCTGCAATGTAGGAAGGATAACCTGCTTCAGGAGGAATCTGACAGATTATGTCTCTCGACTCATCATAGGCTTCACCCTGCAGAAAAGCAGTCTTTAGGTCGATGTGTGTCAGTCTCCACAGCTTGTTAGCTGCTAGTTGAATCGCCAAGCGGAAACCTGGGCGACTCGCAGCAGGACTATCAGTTTGCTGTATGTCCTTTTGTCGATCCTGGAAACCTCTTAGGACCCATCGGGCCTTGCACTTAAGGAAGTTTCCGTCCTTATCTCTTTTTAGAGTCAGGACCCATCGACCAGTGACATAATTTCGGATGTTTCCGAGTTTCCGTGTATCGACGAGCTCAAAGACATCATTGTCTAGCCAGCTCTGATATTCTGCTGCTTTCGCTTCATCAAACTGTTTCTTCATCTCACGCTTTTCCTTGGCAGTTGCCTCCTTCCGTTGTGCCTTCTGGGTCAGATTCGCTGAGTTCCTGGGGGAACTTAGGGATAAGGCCTTGTCCTCTTCCGTGAGAAGATCGTACTCTTCACGAATGTCAGATCGGAACCTTTTGGTGGGTTTATACCGTGTTCGGTCTGACCTCACTCTTGATGTTACCTCTCTGATGTCTACGGGTCCGCCATGCATGTACCGAGGCATGGAGAAAGAACCTGTGTTACTGCACAGTTTCTGTTCTTCTGTGAGAAGGACCCAGTCCTTCTCATCTACGACCAAGTCACCTTCCTCATCAGAGTAATACCTTGTGTTTTCTGACTCGGCATCGCTCTCCGGTTCTGGTGAACCAGAAGTGTGAGGAGGAGCGGACGGTTGTCCGGGGTCGTCTGGGACCAGTTCTTCTTCAGTGTCTTCTTCATCTTGTTGTAACGGAAGAATGGGTCCCTGTGGATGTGCCTTCGGTTTAGGTTTTGGTGTCGGCACCTGTGAAGGTGATTTCTGTTTGTGCGGCGAAACTTTCCTTTCCGATGAAGACCTTGGCGACACATCACCCCCCAGACGCCGAGGAGACGGAACGCGAGGAGGCGGATGCACGCGAGGCTTAGCCCGAGCAGGAGCCACGGGCTCATCGGAGGAAACGGCCGGCAGTCGCGGTGGAGGTATGGGAGGAGGAGGACGCGACGGCGGCGTGCCGGGAGGCATCGGCTGATCTGGTTCCGGCATAGAGACATCGTCAGATGTGATCCGTGAGCGATTAGTGCTCATTGGTTCTGACGGGTCTGACGGCGAAACCTCTTCGTCCGACATGATTACATCCGGCGGTGTTCGCACGGACGGTGAAGTCTTGCCGCCTGTCATCTGGAATAGCACCCCCGAGAAGGTTGATGGGTGTACCTTGTTCCAGGAAACCTGGTGCGGCAAGCAACACGTCATAGTCGAATTGGGCTTCTTCTTGTTCCAAAAGACAAGAACGCCATCAGTTACACTGGTGAGTGCTTTGACTGTTCCAAATGTACCTCTGTATAGAGTACACTGTTCGAAACCAGACCCTGGTAAGAGTCTTGATCTAAGGCGAGTAATGTCTGACACCAAGGCATCAAGGGACGGTGATGGTTTGGAATGATGCAATGGTAATTCAGTTTTACTCGATAAGGAATTTACTCTAGCAACAAGTGATCTGATTTTCGGATCTTGCAGGAGTTTTGAATCCTTGAGAGGATTTGTTGTCAAAAGTGAATACTCCTGATCAAGAAGTTCCGAAAGTCCCTGGAGGCATTCATCTCCAGAGTATTCTAGTATGTCTGTGACCAAAGACAGATGAGATGCATACGCATCTCGCTTCAGGAATCTTGCCAAACACGAGGCAAAGGTCTCACAGAATTCATAAGGATACACTTGTGCGAGTTTCGTTTTAAGACCGTAGCCTTGAATACCCTTTTCGTCTCCTGGTGGAGATGTTGGAGATTTCGTTTTGGCAGAATGCCTCTGGAGAGGAATTAAAACTTGCGGTGGCAGGTTGTGCATAAAAATCGAGGATTTCGATTCATAGTATCCTTTTGGATCTTTCATGCCATAGGCCTGTAGGTTACAGACCTCATAGCTGATCTTATGATTAGAAAACAGGCGTTTTGCTTCTGGTGAAGACCAGAGCCTGCTGTAGTATGGGTTCTCAAGAACAAAGTAACGTCCGAGCTTCATTTGGTGGTCTGCGACCGATTCACAGAATTTTAAAACAGAAAGTCTCTTGGCAGAGCCTTTCTTCCACTGTGAGTACCAGCTAGACCACTGAGAATGGTCCGGTGACATAACAATAATAGTAGGTTCTTGTTCCTTGATGATCCTAAGAAGATTGGAGCGACCTTGCGGTTGCTCAAGATCTAGACCGCTACGCAAATCGACTGGCTGACCTACTCGCAGACCTGACAGGGCAGCTTTGTGACTCATGCGGGGAGATCCGCCGTAGAGTTCTAGGAAGTCAATCTTCCCAGTGCTGGTGACCTGCCAGTGACACTCTTGATGTGGAACCGTTAGGTCTGTCGACTGCAGGGAAGCATCGAAGGTGACCATGCAACTTGCGTGGTCAGAACCTTCTGACGTCAGAGTTTCCTCATCAGGCGCGAGAGGAATCTCCACATCAGATGTTATGTCATAATTTTTCCTCAGTTTTGAGATATTGACGCGGACGATGCGTGTTCCAAGATCCACACCTACCATGGATCCTCCGAGTTCGGAGATCACCTTTCCTTTTAGCCAAGATCCATGTTTGGACCCAGTGGATCCAATCTTAGACTTATCTTCTGACCAGTAGAAAACCTTATCTCCCAAAGAGAAAGGTCCTTGGGTCATTGACAGTCTGGCTGCAAGATCTCTACGCAGATCATCAGATTGGCGTGCCTCTTGGTAAGCCCTGTTGGCAAGCTCCTTAATGGCTCTCGCAGTGACTTCCGTATCAGTTGGATTACCTGTCAACTGATTGGGATCAGCGTTCTCTGGTGTTATAACATCTCGAGGACGCCTTCCAAAGGCCATTTCTAAAGGAGTAACTCCTCCGTAGGTAATCGAAGAGTTTCTTGCCAAACATGCTTGGCGAACGAGGTTGCCATACTTCATGGTGATTCCGTTATACTGCGGGTCACCATCCTTCAGGATCTGAAGTATGAGCTTAATCTGATGCTTCAGCAATCTTACAGCAGCTTCGGCCCTGTTGGGCCATGGTGTTCCAGGTCCTGTTGCCACAGGCTTGATATTCTGCCGATTGTAATAAGCCTCCATTTTTGGAGTCATGAATGCTTGATCTCCAACTACAACCTTTGGGTTGATCTGAAATTTCTCAAAGTAGTCATTCATAATCGACATTGTAGTATGTTCTTCTTTATCCTGGACTACTTCGGCAGTCAACAAGTTTGTTGCTCCATCATAGAGAATAAGAAATACTAAGCGACTATCCTTGCCGGGAATTGGAAGCTCACCGTGATCTACGAAGGTGAGATCACCGAAAGTCTCTGATCTTAAACCAGAAATCTTCGCTCTTGAAGGAGCTCTCACATGTTCCTGGCAGGCTGAACACTTTTTGACCAGTTGGTCATATAGCTCGTATATCTCCTTTGGGATCTGTAAGGCTTTTGTGCGTCGCTTGAACTGATCCGTACTCATATGACGGTGCTTAAGGTGAAGCTTATAGAGTTCTACAGGGTCCTTAAGCTTCTCATGAATCCTGCGAAGAGCAATGGGAAGAGATGGCGATGGTTCTGCGACAATCTCTTCACCTGTAGGTGAGTCTGTACCAGGAGCCGGGTATTCTCTTGACTCAAGTGGTCTTACCTCCGTCCCGTCATCAGCTCCTGGGACCTTAGACTTCTCTTCAACAGGAGGTTTAACCGCATATTTGCGGGATTTCTTCAGAAGGTTTTTAAGACCCTTTGGAGTCTTTATCTTCGCAGGTGGGACCTCAAGTCTTTCTTCTTCTGGAGGTTCATGTGGTGCAGAGGATTCTGCAGGTTTGTCCCTAGAGCCTGATGATGGTTCCGATGGTCCGGAAGGCTCAGGAGCATCACCAGATGGTTCTGGTGGATCAAGTTTCTTGGCAGATGATTCTGCCGGATCAGATGGAAGAGGCTTCTTTTTACCTGAAATCCTCTTCGGTGGTGGATCAGCTGCTCCCTCAGGTGCTTTGTCGCAACCCTTGAGGTACGTGTGAGCCCTTTTCTGTCCGGCACAGGCTGGACAGCGACCTTCCGGTATCCTAGTATAAGGCTTCTTGGCTCCTAGAGCAGTCTCCGTCGCACTGAACGACGTACCTGACTTAGGGAGATACTTCCTGGTGGAAGTGAAGCCTAGAAGGTCCAATACCAAATGGTTATTGGTACTAATCGGAAGAGGGGTTTTATACAAACCGAAAGCTTCACACGTTGCTAGGTCAGCTGTGGGACTACACTCGAGGGTCATTCTTAAATTCCTCATCTGTTCGATGGAAAACAAAATGGGGACTCTCCCCTGATCCAGAACTTCTATGGTTGTATCTCTTCTTGGAGTTGTGTTGAACCATAGAGTTACACGCTCCTTGATAAGAGCTGTTTCACTATCTGCGAAAGAGAACTTCGTGTTCGAAGGTGAAAAAGTGAAATCAATCATGCCTGGGGCACGTTGCTTCACGGCCTTGATAAGCCTGTTCACCGCATAGCGGGAACCCATAGCCCTAGTACAACCAGAGTCAAGTATGACAAAGGTAGGGCTCTTATCAAGATTGATCCGCTCTGTGAGAGCAGATAGGACGGTGTGCTGCAACGGAAACACTGCTGTTGCAGTTTCAACACCTTGCCCCTCGGATGGTTCAGAGACCTGGGGCACGTAACTCACTGATGAGTTGTACACGGGTTCTTGGTGCGCGCTCGGATCTGTGCCTCTACCTGATGATCCTGCTTGATTTCTTCTCTTCTTTCTCCGTGTCTTTCTTCGTGAGGCTTGTGATGCATAGTATGTATAAGACGTTTGATCGTCATAAGCGGCATAATTCCAACTGGAGTCAGTATAATAACTGTCCTCATACCATGAATCCCAGCTCGGTGCGGTGGAACTTTCATAGGCCTGTGGAGATCCAGTTTGGTCTCCTTGTAAGGAGGCAGACTTAGCTGTATCCTTACCTTTGCCTTTTGCCTTTGCGCCTTTGAAGGAGCTTCCTTTATCTCCTTTGTCCTTTCCTTTTCCTTTGCCTTTTCCACCTTTTCCTTTTTCCTTTCCTTTACCTTTACCGAAATAGCTGGAATCAGTTGGATCATGTTCTGCCTGGTTGGCTCTCCCTTTTCCGCGGTATGACCTAAAACGGCCACGTCCTTTTCGCTTGCCACCCTTTGCTCTTCCCGGTGATCCGGGACGCATTCTTGGTCTTCTTCCCTTTTTGAATCTCCTTGCAACGAAGGCCTCATGGTCGTCAACTGTCCAGAAGACAGCTTCTTCATCCTCGGCGGCAAGAAAGCCTTCCTCAAGGGTGTCTTCGTCTTGGAGCCAGAATCCATCGACTCCGTCGTATTCACCCTGATCGAGGATGAGGAAGTTTCGACCTCCGCGTTTGCGGCGTTGGTCTCTCCTTCCATGGCGGTCCTTCTTGTGAGAAGAGTGCCGAATGTTGGGATCCTGCAGACCAGTTCTGGTCGTTGAGAACTGATCGAACATGGTCTGCCGTACCACAGGGTACGTGTAGGTCTCAATTCGGTGACCTTGGTTGGTCAATGCTGTTACCAACCTCTCACGTTGCATCTCATTTAGGTCGGACTGCACTAGGAAGAGGAGAGCTAGGAGATTATCATTTAGAGGAAACGCTCTTCGATGATTATCAAGGCGTTCCTTGTTCCATGTTTCGAAGAAACGTGCGGCGTATGTGTCTCTCTCGGTTGCATCCTGTAGGCGCAAGAAGGTTTGATCTGCCTGCACAGCTTGCATGAAATCTGGATGGGCATCTTCCAGAGCTATCTCTGGTAAGAGATCCATCCATGAGTTTTTCACGCGCTGTAGCACGATCTCAAACTTAGCAATCCAAGTCACAAAGTCTTGGTTGCCCTTCCATGCCTTGAATAGGCCGAGGAAACGCCACAGGAAAACGTACTGTTCTCCTTTCACGAAAAATGGACGCATCTTCTTCTTGAAGTAATCTACTCCATCTGGGGCTGCAAGCCTTTCTCGGTTAAGTGATTCTTTTTGTACTGCGGCCAATCCGGAGAGCCTCGTCTTGAGAGACGGACCTCTTTTGGTGTCATCCAGCGTTGTTATGTCGCACCAGTCGTCAATCAACTGTTCATACTCAAACCACGAGGTGGTGCCATCATAGGCAGGCGCGATCTTGGGCGTTATGCCTAATGATGCAAGCATGCGGTCAGATGTTGCATATGACTGTGCGACATAAGTGGCTGGACCTTGGGAGGTCTCTTCGTTCTCATATCCCCCGGAGGATTGGGAACTGCCGTCGGCTTCGCTATGCGAGCTCGACATTGTGCTGCCTCTTATCCGCTTGGTCAAGCGTTCGGCGAGGCCGACCGCTGTAGCGGACTTTGTGAGGCGGGCGGCCCTTTCCGGGCTCCGCTACCAGAAAACTGTGCCGATACACCCACAAGGGATACTCCTTGTTAGGAGGTGTATGACCAGTTATTCCCTAAGGATCAAAGGGCAGCGCCCTGCACACGGACAGTAGTTGTTTTGTCTTGCTACGCAAGGAGAGCTTGTCTTGTCTCAATATGGTAAAACCACTGTGAGCCAATGGGCAGCGGAATGTATATGTATGAGCATGCAGCCATTGCTGTAGGTACCTGTTAGAGCTACCCCTTTAGAGGTTTATGGTTTCACCCCCCCCCCCTCCCCCCCCCCCCCCCTCCCCCACTCCCCCCTCCCCCCCCTCCCCCCCCCTCCTTTCCCTGTGCCCGTTTTCCTGGCACTTCGTATCAACAACTGTGTAAAGCTTGGGGTTTGACAGGCCGCCCCAGCATAAAAGAACATCGACTGCCCCCTCGCCCTGCCGCTACACAGCCGAGGCGGGCGGCGTAGCGTTAAAATTAGGATAGGGATATCCCATATAAATCCCCTTAGAATGAAGCCCAATAAGGTAGGGATATCCATAAAAATGCTTATACTTATGTGCTTTTTGGGTCCCTAAGTGCCGTCGTGTGAATACGAGCTGTGCGCACTGAGTGGCGATTGCATCTTCGAGATCTTCGAAACAGAAGCTCACCGCACACCCCAGAATCGGCCTCCAGAACGGCAGCTAATGCCTGGCAGGCAACTTGCGATTATGCAAATCTACCGGCTTGGTTTCGGACAGTGCGGAGACTGTATTTTCATCGGCTTGGGGCTAGCGGTACGCGCATAAACCAAGAACTTACAGCTGAGGGGCATGCAGCTACAAAGCCATATCACCACAAACCTGGCTCACGATCATTGCCCAGTCTTGCTGCCGAACCGTAAAGATATTTTGGATCAAAGGGCTGCAGAGGGAGGGAGACCTGCTACTGTAGGTCTCGAGACGATTTGGGGACGCAGTTTGCAGCAAGTCAACAAAAACTGCACGTGTGCTGCAACGAAGGCAAAGCAGGCCGGCAGGCCCTTAGCCGCTTAGCCGCCAAACATGAGCCAGCCGACAGTGCTTGGAAAGACGCCTACTTCACGAACGCAAGTCCGGCTCCCCTGTCCCCCTGTCCTGCAAGCAGCGGAGCACAGCGGGCGGATTGCTTGGCTCCGGCAGCAGGTCTGGTGGGGTGAAGAGGGAAACCTCGGGGCAGGATGCCACACCAGCCGTTAGACTTCGAAGATCTTCCAAGTGCGCCTCGCCTGCTTTACCCCCAAGGCTGCGCAGGCCTCGG
This sequence comes from Symbiodinium sp. CCMP2592, assembly GCA_905221615.1. Lineage (NCBI taxonomy): Eukaryota > Dinophyceae > Suessiales > Symbiodiniaceae > Symbiodinium > Symbiodinium sp. CCMP2592. Next base: position 4,038 of record CAJNDT010003337.1, on the reverse strand, counting down.
CGGCCACGCCAACCCCACTCTGCAGGGCCCTCCGTGCTCGTGTCCCACCGGGCGCCTTCAGGAATTGGGCGAGACGTCCGAGGGCCACGGCATTGGCCTCTGCACTCTTCGACTGCCAAAAAGCATTGCATGCTTCAAGATCTGGCGAGGAACCTTCGGCAACACGTCGGGTCGCACCTAGCACCAAAACCAGCGAGCGAGAGGAACTAGAGAGCGACAGCGAGGCAATCAAGATGGCGAGAGGGAGCAGGAGTCGCAGACTGAGGCGTGCAGAGACGATTGCGATTCGTGCCGAAACCTGCAACCTTCCAATGAGGCTGTGGCAGAGATCACAAGAGCACAAAGCAGCCGTCCATCGCTCAGGTCTTGCACGCAAAGTTTCTCTGCGTCCAGGCCACCTACAAACCACAGCCAAATAGAATCTGCTCGAAAGCTCAACGTGTGAATAGTGCCCAGATGTGCCCAGCCTAGAGGCAGCAGGCCGCGAACTTGCCGTGCGTGTGCGGGTGGCAAGGGCACCTCAGCCGTGCCACGCACTCGGCTTTGTGTGGAGCTCTGCAAAGGTCCGGGGCATGCAGGGACCGGGACCCCGCCTTGAGCCTTGCATCGATGACGGAGCAAAGCCACCGGAGCACCGGCCTGGCCGACAGCCACAGCGCGACAGCTGCTCAGCGCGCTGCTCCACAGCGGCGCTCTTCGCTGCTTCGCTGCCTCCAGGGGTCTTCCGCTCGCGAGGTCCGTCGGAGGCCTCGCACCCCCAAGGCGGTAAAGCGGCCACCACCCCTCGCTTCTCTGCGCCTAGCTCTGGAGAGGCATGGGCATCGATGTCGTCCTCAGTCTCCTCCTCACCGATATGGGCCTATGACCTATGGTGCTTCGTCGGATTCTACTGTCAACATCTGTAAACCTGCCTTTCCTCGGACTCTTCGGACTCTTCCGGGGAGCTTGGTGGTAGCCGACTAGGCTGCGCCGCCGCCACCACCGAAACTTCTGTGCTGGAGTTTGGCGCGAAATCTTGGTGCAGCCGCTGCCAAGCAGGCGCCGACAAACTGCGGAAGTCGCAAGCGGCGAAGTCTGGGGCACACCCCACAGCACTTTTTGCTACGGGGAGCTTGGTTGGAGCAAGGGTGATTGGCGCAAAATCTTGGTACAGCCGCTGCCAAGCAGGAGCCGACAAACTGCGGAAGTCGCAGGCGGCGAAGTCTGGGGCAGACCCCACAACACTTTTTGCTACGGGGAGCTTGGTTGGAGCAAGGGTGATTGGCGCAAAATCTTGGTACAGCCGCTGCCAAGCAGGCGCCGACAAACTGCGGAAGTCGCAGGCGGCGAAGTCCGGGGCAGACCCCACAGCACTTTTTGCTACGGGGAGCTTGGTTGGCGCAAGGGTGATTGGCGCGAAATCTTGGTACAGCCGCTGCCAAGCAGGTGCCGACAAACTGCGGAAGTCGCAAGCGGCGAAGTCTGGGGCAGACCCCACAGCACTTTTTGCTACGGGGTGCTTGGTCGGCGCAAGGGTGATTGGCGCGAAATCTTGGTACAACCGCTGCCACGCATGAGCAGGCAAAATTCGGAAGTCGACACTGCTGCCCGAATGTGTGCCCGGCGCCGAGCTTGTCGCGGCTGGTGCTGCGTTGGGAGTTTGGCCTGCCGAAACTGATGTTGCCACGGCTCCCGCCGCCGCCGCCGCAACCAGTTTCTCTAGCCCTGACAAATGTTCAAGCACTGCCAGCACATCCGGCACACCATTTCAAGGGTTTGCTCTGACTCTAATGCCTCTGAGCGCCGATTCTCGCCCGCGTTCGCGAGCGAGCTCCAAAGCCGACTGGCCGGACCTCGGCCCAAAACTACAAAGGCAAGCGAGTCTGTGAGTCTGTGTGTGCATTTTTCAGTTTCGGCAAGGGGCTTGTTCTTTGCTGCCAAGACGTCAATGCCCGCTGCGGCCAAGGCATGTATCTGCAACGTTGCATGCTGCCAGCGTACATCCCCAAACAATCATACGGCACAACGATGGCCAACCACCGCGACCCAAACAACCACAACCACCAGGACACTACCAGGACCACCGCGATGACCACTACACCAGAGGCCGCGAGGAGACCACCACGACCGCCGGGCGGCCACGAGGAGATCCACAGCACGTGACATGTGTGTTTTCGGATCTGAGAAAATCCGCACGTGTTGTAGCTGTTTCGTTCGTAACGCAGGTATGGGTGTTCGTTTGTGTGTGTGTGTGTGTGTGCAACTCCTGTATCCAAGGATTTTGAGTCTCTAGAGTATCTGCACTGCTGATTTGCATTGGAAGAAAAGCAAGAGTTGCAGACTTTGCATCATTGCTTCGTATATGCAGAGAAGCAGGGGGCTGGCAGCCTATTCCGTGATGCCAGCCAACGAAGCTAGCGGAATGGGTGGCGGGAGCTATGGACGCATAGCTCTGTACCTGCAGTCTCACTCGCTGATCGATTTGCATCTTTAGTCTTATGAGCCTTGAGTCCAAAACATTCAATTGTATCGCTCATCTAATGTATGCATGTCCTTGAGATGAATCTGGAACCCAAGAAGATTTCTGAGGCTTTGGTATTCGAACTTAAGATGATCTAGATGTAAAGAATTTTTGGAGATGGAGACAAGAGATATCCACAAGAAGAAAAGAGCGGCACCTCAAAGCATACCCAGGACATCCGAATTATACCCAAATGAAGTGATTCAAATCTGGTTTGCAGCCAGACTACTTGGCAAAGACCCAATGCTCTTTAAAGGCTAACGCAATCCCAGGCATACCCCCACCCAAGCATCTCTGATATGTCTGTTCGCAGGTGTATCAGACTATTGTGTCATAGCATACCCAAGAAGTCCCAGGTATACCCAAGGTCATTCATTGCGAATGATCACCCCAAGCAGATCCATCGTCTTGACAGTCTTCTGCTAAGCAGTCCCAAAGCTGATCCAACGCTATATGCGATCCGAAGCATACCCAAGCTGATGATGACATCCGAATTATACCCAAGCTGAAGATGATGATTCGTCCGTTCGCCACCCAACAAGCACCCAGCGTACGTTGGCCTTCTTAGGGTGTACGTTTGTAGACAAATAGAAGTCATATTAGTAGTTCTAATTTTCATCATCATCTGAATCTTCTTAGATATCGTGGTTAGATTTCGATCGCCACCCAAAGCTGATCCAGCATTCGTGCGTCTTCTCGTCTCGTTTCATCTTATACTCGTTTCAACAGAGCAACGCACACTTTTCAAAGCACACTTGAGCCTACGGTCACGCAAGTCGTCACTAGTCTTGGAAAACAGTAAAAGTAAAAGGGGTTTCTGCAAAGTTTGTTACCCCCCTTGGAACTCACACGATCCTCTCGAGTGGGTTCCACTGCAAACGGCGCTTCTATGAGCTATTAGCTCATCTCTCCAGAGAGAACTGAAGTTCACCGAAGCAAAACTAAAGAGTACTCTGTACACACCACAGCTTCACACTACTGATGTCGGGCCTCTTCTTGCGGAGGAAAGGAGCTTTTGTTCTCGTTCCCGATCATCACATACAGAGTAAAACAATGACGTATGTGAGCTTTGGCATCTTGGGGCCCTTTCTTGTTCTAGTCTAGAGCTCACATCTTTACCAAAAAGCGTGGTGACCAAAACGGCTCTTTACAGACACTTGACTGCTGCTAGAGAAAACAGGCTTACGTCAACAAAGCAACCTCAGCACTTACAGGCCAAGAAGGTAAAAGGAAAACTTCACGCTCAAACTTCTCAGGTGTCACGCTCACGGCTTAAACTGCTTGCAAGCTTTGAGCTGCTTGTTCACTGCAACTCGGCGGTCGATCGTCGTGACATTGGATGGAAGGTGGCTCATCCAACGCACTACGTTTCCACACGTAGCCTTATGATAGCTCTTGCCGCGCTTCGGCTCGCCGATGATGTAGACCTTGTCCACACCAGGATCAGCACGAGGATCATGAGGAACGTCCTGCGCCTCATTCTCGACTTCGTTGTGCTCCTCCTGGTCCTCGCCGTCGTAGTAGTAGCTCTGGGTGTA
>CAJNDT010003336.1:611322-745960 GCA_905221615.1 Symbiodinium sp. CCMP2592 | reverse complement strand
CACACCACACACACACACACACACACACACACACACACACACACACACACACACACACACACACACACACACACACACACACACACACACACACACACACACACACACACACACACACACACACACACACACACACCACCACACACACACACACACACACACACACACACACACACACACACACACACACACACACACACACACACACACACACACACACACACACACACACACACACACACACACACACACACACACACACACACACCACACACACAGTCAATCCACGCCCTGCTCGTCTCTACATATAATAGGAGGTGCACGCAGACACAAAGCACCCATGTCGAGGATCGGGCCTTGAACTTCACAGTCTTCGGAGCGGCTGTCGGCTTCCGGGCAGGAGTCTTCTTGTTCGCCTGCTCCACGGCGGCAGAGGCGTCGCGCGGCACCAAAGTCTGACAGGGCAGGCTGGGATTTGAAGGTTTCGGGTGGGTCCATGCTGGATAGTTTCTATGAACCCCCCGACCCTCAGCACTGCACTTGCACCGGTCGTGTTGCTCTCAGCGAAGGACGCAGCGTGAGTGATTGTCGAAGGGTGTCGAGCAATCGAGTCGAAGTCGCCCGAGAGACTCTTCTTCACACCGTCGCCCTCCGTTTCACGCGAGCCTGGCGTGCCTGGAGAGGCCGTCGAGGACGGAGCCGCGGAACTCTGCTCAACCGACGCTGGCGGAGGCGAGGGTGTTGCAGGGGTCGCTGAAGAGCTTGGCGGTGCAGTAGGGCTCGTGGAAGTCTGCAAAGAACTCCTGAATTTCAGGCCGGCTGGATTCGTTTGCAGGGGATATTCTTGGGAGGTAGGGGGGACGGCGAAACATGGTGGTGATGCACTGATTCAAGTGGGCGGCAGGCGCTGCTGCACTTGCTGCTGCTGCTCACTCGTGAGGCCAAGCGCGGCCAAGCACATCGCCGAATCTATCTCCATCGCGAGTGCCTAGGAGCACGCTCTTCCCCCTTCCAGAACTAAATAGCCTATATAGAACCCAGCCATTCAATACCTCGTCTCAGTCTAGCAGCACCCGCGTTGTCAGGGACTTGCGGCTTCTCGGGCTTCTTCTTCTCGGCTTTCTTACCCATGGCACACAACCTATGCGCCTCTGCCCAACAGCAAAAGCTTTGAATCCGAAATGCAACCTGCATGGATGCACAGTTTGCCCCATGAAGCGCTTTGCCGTTGTGTGTTGCAGCACAAGACAAGTGATGTACGCATTTGATTTGTACCCATGCACGGCAGTATCATACAAGGCAATTCATACAAGCACCGCGGTGTTAGTTCTCTTTAAGGTGTTTGTTTAGAAACTCCGAAAGCACAGTTTTCCCCGGACGCAGTATGTGTTGCACGACAACATAGCGCTGTTCGTCATCGTAAGTACATGAAACACTAGCAGGCAGCACAGGTCAGCAGAGTGATCCAGCATTTTGTAATAATATCGCAGGTCCGAAAGCACAGTTTTCCCCGGACGCAGTATGTGTTGCACGACAACATAGCGCTGTTCGTCATCGTAAGTACATGAAACACTAGCAGGCAGCACAGGTCAGCAGAGTGATCCAGCATTTTGTAATAATATCGCAGGTCCGAAAGCACAGTTTTCCCCACGCACGGTATGTGTTGCACCACAACATAGTGTAGTTCATCATCTTAAGTACATGAAACACTAGCAGGCAGCGCACGTCAGCAGAGTGTTCCAGATTGTTTTAAAAATCGCAGATCCGAAAGCACAGTTTTCCCGGGCACGGTATGTGTTGCACCACGACATAGTGTAGTTCATCGTCTTAAGTACACGAAACACTAGCAGGCAGCACACGTCATCAGAGTGATACCGCACTTTTTTAATAATATCACGGATCCGAAAGCACAGTTTTCCCGGCTCACGGTATGTGTTGCAACACAACATGCACCGTTCCAAGAAATCACGTGCCCAAACATAGCAGCAAACGTATGCATACGAAGCAGATTTTTTTTTCAAAAAAAAAATCAGAAAAAGTCAGAAAAAATCAGAAATTAACATAAAAATCGATGTTCCACACGAAAGCACAGTTTGCCCCCAAAGCACAGTTTGCCCCATAGCATTTACGCGTTTTTACGCATTTTTACGCTTTTTTGTTGGGGTGTGGTTTCCATTAAAATTCGTGTCATGGTTGTTTGTTTTGTGTTTGTGTTGTTCACGGTTGTTGTTTTTTATGTTTTGTTCACCTTTGTTCACCTTTGGTTGATACGATGTTGGGCAATTAAGATTCTGGTCCGTGTCCTGTGCGTGCATTGTGTTATTTTGCGCAGTTGTTTGCGGTTAGAGCAAGTGCTGCTACACAAGCATCCATGTTCGGATCGGCTTCAGTCGGGATTCGGCACAGCACAAGGGCAGCGGAAGCGCCATCGGTACATGTCGGTACTTTACATTGCACATGGAGCATGCAACAGCAACCTCATCGGCCTGGACTGAGATCCTTTCTCCGTGCAGGCTTTCCCCAGCCTGTGTTAAAGGCCCCCACACTCCTGGATGTCCTCCCGACCTACGGAAAATCCGCAGGCCATGCCGACGGCAGCTGCAAACGCCCGGAAGCTTTCATCCATCGCACGACGTGGAGCAGCTCAGCCTCGGATATGTCCACACCACAGAGCTGAGCTTGTTATCGGGCTGGGCTAGTATAGAGCTAGGAGCCTGTTCCATCCAATCAATCGGAGCTGACATCAGCAGGGCAATGTTGGCTCGCTCGTCATAATCAGCTTCTCCGTTCTCGAACATGTTAGGCAGCACGTCGTGGTTCAACGCGCGACAAGCATGGCATTCCTTCCAGGGATGCAGTAGTTGCAGCACATGCAGAAAAAAACCCCGAAACCCAAAGTCCGAAACATCACTGCTATAACCCCTCAAAGTAAAATTGAAGCTTCAAGGAACCGGCTGTGGGCCTAGCTTTGGAAACGGAACACTTCGGGACTGGGGCATCTAGGGGCTTCAGATGGTTTCAGGGCTGCCGGGTGGAGAAGTTTCTTATTGCTTTCTAAGACGTTAAAGCTTCTACGGTTTAAGTTGCATTCAGGGCTTTACGGCACAGGTTTATCGATGACCATTGCCTGTCCCCTGATCCCGTCCATATTACCCTAGCTCCTCAATAGGCCTAAACCTCACGGCAACGACGTCATTATGCACCCCTCACAAAAGTTCTTAAAGCACAAACTCCACAGCCCATCAACCGTCAACCGGAACCCCGAGGCTTCCAGGGACTCAGAAGGGTCAGATTCTTTCGATCGAAAGCAAGGCACGAAAGGGCTTGTGGCACAGCTGTCGCTTTTCGAGGCATATATAGTTGAAGGCCTAAGAGTTTCAGAGTTTGGGTTTGGGGGTTGGGTGTTAAGGGTTATAGTCAGCTGCACAAGTAGCGTGGCAGGTGACACTCCTAGAGATGCAGCACTAGCTATGCTGCAATTCAGTACCGTCCTAGTGAACTATTGCATGACCCTGTTCAGATGATTTGTATCTACCCTGCCAACACTGCATACATATCTAAGTAGGAGCAGGACTAGTCTATAACATGCTTTAAATGCGGGAGAATCAGACGCAATCGCCTGGCGCTGCTGATCGTCGCAGCGCTCGCCCCACGAGTGGAGCACGGCTTCCGCAAACTCCGGGGTGTATTCCCTGCAAGGGAGAACTCCACACTCAAAGCAGACGCATATGTATATGCCGCGCATGTAAGTGGACAATGCTGGTCTTGCGAAAATACTGGTGTCTTGCAGCTCTGAGCGAATCACACGTACTACAAGGCGACCCTGAAACTGCATCCCAGGGGCTGAGTGGCCCGCACCAGCGGCGGAATGCCGGTGACCGTCTTCTTTCCAGCAGCCTGGGCAGCCAGGAGGGCCGGGCGGGGATGATGATGTTCCTGGATTTAATTGAGGGATATATCGTACAGTCTCTGCGCAGACTAGTGACATCAACATTCCTCTTGACGATCGCTTTCTTCACCTTTTTCTTGGCACTGGCCTTGGACGCAGCCTTCCTGTGTTGCTCTTGCCAAAGCTGGCAACGTCTCGCAACATCCTGTGGGGATGTCGAATGAAGATCGATACGGAGTCTGGGGTCACAGGATCTAGCGTCATGGCACTTGTAGCATAGAGTTGCATGACAGTCCTGGAAGCACAAATGGTTCGAAAAGAGCCAGCTCGGTTTACGGGTGTCAGCTCCGAAGGCAGCCATGACGAGGCTGAACCTGTAAACCTCAGCTGTATTAACGAATTAAAGAGCATTTGAGTACGCCTCACGTGTATGTAGAGAGACGTAATGGTCGTTCTATTGAATTTGGCAACCGGCATGTAAGCGTACATCTCCTGGAAGATCCGGAGAGAAGCTAAGCCGCCAGTCGTGTGGTGTTGCGGTTGTTCCAGCAGGAAAGTAACACCCATGGCACGGGCCAGGTACATGAACAGTACACTCCTGCAAGCTTTTCACCGACTTCTGCAACACTTCAAAAGACATTCCCAAGAAGTGCAAACAAACGAACCCCGTCCGACTGGCCAATAAGTTGCCCATGCGGACTGAAGGAGATTGATGAAGGCCTTCTGGAAGCATGACGCAGCGACCGGTGACGGAGCTGCATAAGAAGCAGAATGAGGAACCTCAGATGCAGCAATGGGGCCGGGTTTATAGTTTAGTCGTACAAATGTTTTAGGGGTTTTCGGTCTTTCTGCTTCAGTAAATGGGGTTTAGGGACAGCTGCGATTCTTGGCCGTTTTCTCCCGTTGATGGGGTTGCTTCGGGTTAAGGGACAGCTACACTTGTTGGCCGACAAGATGAATGGGTTCTCTTCTATTTGGGACCCGTGCAGAGCAGGTTTATGTATACATATATATATATATATATATATACATATATATATATATATATTACATAAAACTTAGGGGAAGCATTCAATTCTAATTGAAGCAGTAGGTCTAGACTCGACAACTCATTTGCACAATCCTAAGTTCTACTTGTGATTCCAATTAATTCTAATCACAGCACAATTTATGGCCTCATGATAGCCCGATTCTGGTGGCCTGAAAGCTTTCGACAAGGATTTCGTTTGGGGTCTTGTTTAAGCGTGGAGGCTCCTAGGGAGAAAAAAACCTGAAGCATGGAGCAAAACCCAGAAACAGGCTGCGTGAAACCAAAATTCCGAAACAGTGTGCAGCAGTCCTATAGTCCTATATCTCGGATAAGAAGGAAACACTTATAAACAAAGGGAATGAAGCATCCTCGAAGCCTGCCCTCCAGCAACCCCGACAACAGCCGTCAAAGCAACACCGTTTCTAAGGTGATCGGACGCGTCGATTGGCGGAACATGCAGGCAGAATGATCGACATGTAGTAATGTATTGTGCGCGTCACGCAAAGGAATGCAACTTGAGTAGACAATATCGGACTCGGTTTGAGCGTCCCTCTATATAAGCACCCTGCATGCCTGCGAAACCCAACTTCAGGATGAGATCAAGAGTATGTCTGCGGCCAGACATGTAGGCGCCACATGTAGCAAGCAACGCCCAAGGTTTCATCATGCGAGGTGTTATAACGGATGACCATATGTTGAGTCATTTCGTATGGACAATAAGATAATAGTTGTAGTACACAAGCAATCATCAAGCAGATCTGTTGTGGCTAGTGGTAGAGTGCCTGAACATGGAAACTGCATGTTGCAACCCGCTCGGATTCGCATCGAGTACATATCGGCATTAAGACAATGCAAGCACGCATGCTTCATTCGATCTCGATCAGTCATCACATCTCAGATCGCTGCCCCATGCATGTGTGTCCGAGCGGTGAAATGCTGGTCAATCTTCCACGATTCAGCCGCGTAAGTGTTGAATCCTGTCAACAAATCAATCGCATCGTCTTCTTACAGATCGCGGCACCGGGTCAGGACGAGTAAATTGGCTGCATTAGCGCAAAGTAGGTCTTGCGATATATTGTTGGGCCATCGCAGTAGCTCGATACCCACATGCCGGACAGTGCATCTTCGTTGAAGCTAATTTATTCACCCAGACAGTATGATGGAAGGATTCAGGATAATGCGAAGAGCAAAACTATACTTCTTGATGCAAGGCATCACCACGAGTAATAGAATTGAATCCTGTACTGTAGCAACACTTCCAATCTTGCCACGCATCCCTTCCTACACAGACGCTCCAAGCTCGAGACTAGGGTATATAGGTGTTTCTCAGCAATGACCAAAGCCATGGCTGCAGGAGCTTGCTGATTTCCTGTTCCACTTATTCAAGGCCCACATTGCTGTATCTCTGCACACATACATGGATCCAAGCAACACTGCTTCCCTGTAGTTCCCAAATAAGTTGTGTAGTGGCAAACCCCACATCTGCCGACCCTGCTTCCCGAATTGAAGCCCAAATCAGTATGTCATGGCTCCCCGAATCAGTATGTGATCAGGACTCCCAATTAACAGAGACTCCACGTCTTATAGAATCTGAATGGAGATCGAAGGCCTCCTTAGGGTGTGTAAAGCTGACATTATTATCAGATCCCAATTTGCTTGAAGACCATCGCATAAGAGAGGCTCCAGGCTGCATTGATTTAGTGCACATCGGGCGGCGTCGGGCCAGTCTTTAAAGCTTCAGATCCAAGACCGCACAGCAAACCCAGCAACCTTATAAGTTGGGTACGGCCCCCATACAGTAACAGTCTACAATAGGGCTACTATTAAGGGCTTGTTATGTCTATATTATGAATATTATATCCAACTGTTACTGAGTGGGGGCCGTACCCATCTTATAAGCGAGTAACCCAAACATCCAACTCGAAATTCGTACAACCTTCTGAACCTGAATTGGAGAGAACAGGGAACAGGCAGTTCATGCCTTCGCAGCAAGAAGAACATCGGCAAGCTTTGGATTCAAGAAGCTGAAATTAAGAAGCAGACAGGAGGCACACTGGAGCAATCACGCAGAGGCCGCCAGCACGAAGCCTCCTGATATACAGGAGGGCCAACCTGGATGACAGACAGCGGATGCGAGGCAAGGCAGACACTTGAACACTTATAAGAGAACTGATTGCAGACTAGTCGTGCAGGCTGGCGTCAGAAACCCCCAGGGTTGGCAGATGTCGTTCGTGTCGGAATACGCATTGTCCACTTTGCGGGCCCTATATCCTCGTTGCTGTGCAGCTTCGTAGATCGCCTCGGGGCCGGGCGGGCTGCTGCATGCAGGAAGCACCGGATTGTTCATGCGCCGTGTGGCGCCAATACCAGCAAAGATCTCCACCACGTCGAGATCTCCAAGACTCTTGTCCTTATATATGTAGAAGGCAAATAGGTATTGCCAGGCTTGTGACATGTCTCAGTTGCGCGTGTTCCCCAGTTTATGCTGCTTTGCTGCAAACAAGAAGCAAAGTCGCTCATGTAGCTCATGAGGAACAGGATTGCAATCAGAGCACGAGGTGTGCCAACATCCAGAAGCTTCTGAACAAATGGTCTCGCCGCCATGTCCGGAAAGATGGCGCTGTAGCGCCGATGTCAAAACAGAAACACAGAACTGCACGAAATGGTCTCAACCCATGAATATATGCAGCTGCCCCCAAACTTGCAGTTTTACGCCTATGCAAGCAGTTACTTCATCACACGAAACCTCACAAAGCTTCAGACTTTCTCTAAATGCAGGAGCACATGATAAGCCATGCAATGGGCCATGCATTTAACACTGGACCTGCACTCGATACGACCATCCTGAGGCACGCTTTGCAAATCTGTTTCTTCTCCCTGCAGGCTCCCTGTAGCAGGAAGAGGCATCGCAGTACGGATGTCAGGGCAAGTCACACCCTGTTGCACCAAGCACAAACTGTGTTGCATGATATGCACCATATATAGTACACCCGTAGAATATCTCCCGGCAACAGGTTCCGTGCTACATCACATCCCTGATGTCAGCACCAAGAAGCCAACATGTTGGTACCGTGGCCGATCTTCTGTGCAGGCACAAGACGCTCATCCATAACGGCGGCATTTGCGCTCATCCTCCGGAATAGATTCCAGCATCACCCTGAGCCACTCCAACATGCAAGACAGGATTTCAAAATTGCGCACGTCACTGGAGGAACTGAAGCTAGGGGAGTTTCGCTTCAAAGCAAGGATGTGCATGTCAGTTCGCTTAAGACGCCCAAGTTAAAGGAGATATGGCCAAGATTCGCCCTGATCTGGGAATGCTTCCACAGCTTCACAGCTTCCTGAAGAACAGTGCATGGCAATCTCTGGACAATATCTGAAACAAGTGAAACGCGAGCACACAAGACGAAGCTGGCGAGAAGTCGACTCAAAGCTGTAATCTAGGACATCTAGTGCGGCAAGGACACCATGTGCTTGATGCCTTTGGCTCTCGCTTTCCTGCAGGAGTGCAGGGATCACAAAACACCCCCCCAAGACAGGATACACCGCCAAAAATGGAAGCTGAAGACAAGAGGCTCCAAGAAGGCCACGTACACAGAGAACAGCGGGCCCTTATGCGGATCGTACACCCGCTTCGGCTTTTTCTCTTCCTGGGCAGCATGCAACATGATGAGATGCCGAAACTCACAACATGGTCAACAAAGTGTCTCACACACGCGCGGGAGGCTCGTGTTCGGCCTCGTTTTGCTCATCATCTGGCTGGTCTCCCGGAATCGAACCATCGTTTGCCTAAGCTTTCTTAGGAGTAGGCACCTTACGCAAGGCAGAAAACATGACATAGGCCAGGCAACCCTTAGCAAATTGGGGGGTGGTTGCGGCGGCTCGGCAATCTCGTCATCGTCACCTGTCGCAATGATTGTTTTCACTCGGTCTTGCTTGGGTGATGGGCATATATTGGAAGACATGTAGATTGCGTGGATCAGCTACATAAACGTGCGCATATCCGGTCCGAAAACACTTCTCTCCGAGCTCCTGCCTGCAGCCACAGGAGCTGAGCAAAGCACACCGCCTTCGCCAATTGTCCATTGGCCTTCCGTTTTGCTCCATCTCTCTCTCTCTCTCTCTCTCTCTCTCTCTCTCTCTCTCTCTCTCTCTCTCTCTCTCGCATGAACCGAGCATCACAGTGGGACAGCTAGCACCCTGGGTTTTGCTTCGAAAGGACGTGCTCCGTCGGACTTCTGCCGGGAGTCACTACATGAAATATTTCAGTATTCAGGATCACGAACACACAAGAACCACAACAGCTACAGACCCGTCATGAAGCCGTTCTGAGTTCGTCGGACAGCAAGTTCATTAGAATTTGTATCCCGGAATCACACTAAGCTGGGGCGACCTCAGATGATCTCGAATGTCCTCCTCGTACGGCATAAAGCACCGCTGCTTAATCCATAGTGTCCAAGCTAATGTCTGTAGTTTGGGGCCCCAGATCATCGAGACCATGGTCATAGGCAGCAGAACGCGAGTGAAGCAAATCGATGCGCTCGTGCACATCCATGAAAGACCCCACCAAGTCCTCCTCAAAGGACTCTAGACGCGATCGCAGAGAGCACACTTCACTCGATACCCGATCCAGCCATGACCGCAATCTCGGCAACTCGGACGACAAGCAATTCAGCTGTTCTACCGCTGTGGTGACGACGACCCAGAGCGCACTTAGCCTCTCAGCTTCCGTGGCATCATAAGCGGCGGGGATCTCTGCACGGGCCATCTAAAGCGATAACTGATGCTCGAGCTGTCACTTCTTCGGTTCAACATAATAAGAATTCCCCGATATCTCTGACGCAGGCACTCACGCAGCAAAATCTCCCGGGCGCTTGCCCTCTTTCTTTGTCTCTATCTATTTATCTGTCTACCAATCTCTCTCTGTCTCTCTCCCTCGAGGAGTATATACATATATATATATATATATGTTCTAGATACGTAGTGACACAACACCGGTACATGGATGGGATGTTTCTCCAAAACGCCAAACCCAGGAATCAAACCCCCTTTATCCCAACTTTACCAGAAACACACCATGCCTGCATCCATCGACTTGCAGTATAGGCTTGCAGCTTGCACGAAGATTGCACATGAAAGCAATATGTTTAACACTTCTTGACTCGCTTCTGAAAACACCAGAATGCTAAATTGTTATGTGCATGAGGCAATTGCAAACAGGCTTAGCAACAACATGCATCCGCATGCACAATAAGGCCTCCCTTGTGAGATCATGCTTGCCACTTGCACAGATTCCCGTGAAAGGACACTGACTTCAGCCCCCCAGCAGGCACGTTAGCTCAATGTCCTGCTGTCATACGCCCCGGGCAGAGCGCGTTGGCCAAAAGGGGCTGCTTCAGCACAGCAAGACATGATCGGCCCCAGACCCGGCCAGAGTCTGTGCGGGGTGGCATTTAAAGAGCCCGTGCCATGCCTCCGCTAGGTCAAGCCAATTAATACATTGACGACAATCAGAACACACGGAGCTATACAGCCACGACACCCCGAAAACAACGCTTGCAGGCCGGCACACCCCACACGCACAGACAGAAAAGATTACCAGGACCGTCGCAGGCGCAGCACCCTGAACCGCCAATTTGAAACGAACATCCGCTTCCGGCGCCGACAGCAACAGCCCAAAAACCCAGGTACACGGTCAGGCGACAAGCGAACGCCCAAGTTATACAATTTCACGGTAACCCGGAACTGAAAGTGTGACTCATAGAAACATCCTGGCAAGAAAGGGCCTGCAGTGGGCGCCGATGCGGAAGCTGGCAAGGTCGTCGAGGGAAGTCCTGCCCGGATGTTTCGCACAATACAATCATTGGTGAAGGCAGGAAAGGCCTGCAGCAGGCACCGATCCGGAAGCTGGCAAGGTCGTCGAGGGAAGTCCTGCCAGGATGTTTCACGCACTACACTCATTGGTGAAGGCAGGAAAGGCCTGCAGCAGGCACCGATCCGGAAGCTGGCGAGGTCGTCGAGGGAAGTCCTGCCAGGATGTTTCACGCACTACACTCATTGGTGAAGGCAGGAAAGGCCTGCAGCAGGCACCGATGGGGAAGCTGGCGAGGTCATCGAGGGAAGTCCTGCCCGGATGTTTTACGCACTACACTCATTGGTGAAGGCAGGAAAGGCCTGCAGCAGGCACCGATTCCCTCCTGCCCGGATGTTTTACGTCCTACCATCATTGGTGAAAGCCTTTACCCAGGAAAGGCCTGCAGGCACCGATGCGGAAGCTGGTGAGGTTGTCGAAGGAAGTCCTGCCGGATGTTCTGCGCACTACAATCAGTGGTGAAGGCCTACCCAGGAAAGGCCTGCCGCGGGCACCAATGCGGAAGCTGCTGAGGTCGTCGAGGGAAATCCTGCCCGGATGTTTTACGCACTACAAACATTGGTGAAGGCATATACCAACAATAATATTGCAAGCTAGTCATCATACGACTTCAAACGCAACGGCATCTCCTGAAAAACAAGTCCGAAGCATGTGATGATCGATTCGTCTCCTTCAGGGCCAAGCTCTGGCGCAACCGTCGGTTCCGAAGGCTGCGAAGTCTCATCAGCCGCTCCTCCCCGAGAAACTCATGAATTAAGTCTGGGCAGACCCCAAACAAAAGTGCAAATAATCCACCGTCAGACTCTGTGTGCCTTCACCTCGTTGATTCAACACGACCTCCTTGAAGTGTTTTTTCTGTTGCAACCGATAATCAAGCCAAGGTGGATGTAGATGAATGGCCCCGAGGACAGCCCCCAAACAGCTAGGAGGAGGCATCCGGAATAGTACCTTTCAGTCCTGGATCAAACGGCAGTGTCTCCATCTCATCCGGATTCACTACAGGCGGTCGGACTCCTTGCATGTGACATGATATCCAAGTATACATGATGTCTACACAGATATACAATCTTAGACCGCGTCCTGCTGGAACTGCTGGCACTCCTGGCGCCGCTGCATCCTCCGTGTCGAGTGAACCACTATTGTCACGCTCGAACTTCTTCTTCAGCAAGACATTGCCGCATGCGCCCTCGCGGTGTACCATGTACATGTTAAAGGCATATACATGTGTATGTTATGTGTGTATACAGATAGATACACACATCCACATATGTCCTTCAAGCGTTGTAACCAATCTTTGCGAGCCTTTCTGCTCTTCTTCGTCTCACGGATCACAGCCAAGGCCTCATGCAGACTTTAAAGGATCCATGCACAAAGGCATGGTTTCGAGACCATTGTTTCTGACACACGACAGCCTGGTGCCAATGAGTTGCCATGGACTTCAGCAGGCCTGCTTGGGTGTGGCCCAAGTCTTCGTCGAAACCTTTGGGGGCCTCCGCCGGAAACAGACAACCAAGGAGAGGAACAACTCTGAAACTGCCAGATGAAAACTGAAACGACCTCAGGTGCCACTGAGTTGCCATGGACTTCAGCGAGCCTGCTCCGGCGTCTTCGTTGGAACCTTTGGGGGCCTCCGCCTGGAACAGACAATCAAGGAGGGGCACAGTTCTGAAACTGCCACAGGAAAACCGAACTAAATTCGTCACCCCAATCAAAGCAGCCACGGCTCGTAGAGAGAAGCCAGGCACCCCATGATATTTTCGACAGTAAGCATCTGCCCAAAGCCCGTGGCCACTTTCAAAAGCCTCGGTTTTGGTGTTCAAAAGCTATAGATCGCCATGAATGCATACCACACATCTGTTTAGAATAGACACGAAGTGATCACCTTCTCATTCGCACAGAGGATTTTATTCCGTGCTTCCGCATCCATCGAATCCAGATAGTCGTGCCGCAAGTCGTCGGCAAGCACGATATCCAGAAAGAGATTCTGCAGGCATGGATCGAACACAAACTATATAGATCGACTACAAGAGAATTCGTAAGGTAACGCTACCGCGTTTGCATGCACTCTGTCCTGCGGGCACTCTGCACGGTCCGTTCCCCAACTGTCCACGAGCTCACGCTCATGCAGCGAGGAAGCAAAACCATTGGTTTTCGACCGCACCATGGCCCGCCGTCACAGGCACATGACTTTAAAACCACGTACCAGCACTATACGGCAGCGGAGAGGAAGGCAGCACTTTCGAAATCAAGTCCTGCCTGCGCAAGGAACATGTGCAAGCACTGCATGCAGAGCTTCGAAGCTGGTCTGAACTATAGCTGCCACGTACTGACACGAGGTTCTGCAAAGCTGCATACGCGAGACACAAGGGAAACATAACCCTCTGCACTGTCTTCGGCATCTAATCTATATAGGCGGGGGGGGTTTCAAATTGTTTATCGAACTTATTCTTGTTGGATTTCGCAGTCGCCATCCTCTTGTGGTATGGAAAAAGCCAAACATGACACACAAACCACAGGCAAAGCCTAGTTACCAATCGAGAAAAAAGGATTCACTGTCTCATGTGAGCATTTTCCGATCCGTTAGTGCAATTTCTACATATGAAAGCACAGTTTGCCCCCAAAGGACACTTTTCCCAAAGAGCAAAATCCACATAACGCTGTTTTGGGCCCAAAGGACAAAATTGCCCCAAAGGACTGTTTTTCCCAAAGGACAGGCCTGCAGGTTCTCGCCGCAGTTCTCCAGCCAGCTTGTCGGCATCATGCTCGGTAGCCTTGCCAGTGCGGAAGAGCCAGCCACCGAGATCGCCTGCAATCTCTCTCTCGTCTAGCTGCTCCTCCCGGTCTCGCGCCCTAGCCGCCTCCGCGTAGATGGCCTGGAGTCTAGCCACCCGGCCGCCGTAGGAGCGGATGTAGGTATCCGATCCCTCTGGTTTCCATCTCCCCAGCATGTCTCTATCCGCCGGAGGTATCGGTTTCAGGCTCAAGCCGGTGGGTAGCACTGCCCTCTCGCTGTGCTCTGACCAGTAGCCCCTCGCCACCACTGGTATCCCCACCATAGCCAGTAGCCCGGCCGTTGCTATACCATCGCGTCGGCGTAGGTAGCCATCTTCTTTTCCAAGGCACCCTTATCCCCGAGCCGCGGCATCAGGTAGTCCCGCGCTGGTAGCCCGCGTGGTTCTTTAGCAGGTTGAAGCCAACCAATAAATAGCCAGGCTGGGTCCTCGAAGTAGGCTCTCTCCGAAACGCATACGGGTAGCTCACGGATGCGCCTGTTAGCCCCGGTGGTTTTTGTCCTCCTCAGGATGGTCGATAGCCGACCTTCCACCATCGCCAATTCATTCGGGATCATAGCCTGGAGATCTGACCACCGGAGGCTTCCCCAGGCCTTCAGGAGCTTAGCCCAGGCCCAAACTCTCCAGCCCACCGCCACGCTTGCGTCGAGGACTAGCCTTTCCCATCTCACCAGGATAGCCGCCGGGTACCTCGGTGCTCTCCGCGTCCACGGTGCCTTCCACGATAGCCTTTCAACCACTGTATCCTTGATGGCCCAAGCAATTCTTCCATGGGTAGCCCTAGCCTCGGAAGACCACTCAGCCACGCGCTCTATCCAGCAGATCGCCTTGAGGATAGCCTCTGGGACGGTTCTGCCGCAGGGTTCATCTCCTCTAGCGATGATATAATCTGCCAGGTCCGCCGGTAGCCCCGGAGGACGGCCGTCCTTTGCCTCGCGTAGCCATAGCGTGGATGGACACGTAGCGCTTCAAGGTGCTAGCCCGGGTTTTTCCCGCCAGCGCCAGGATAAGACTGGGGCTCCGCAGAGCTCTAGCTCCTCTTTCAGCTCTATAGCCCAGGTTGCCTGTAGCCGTTCTTCCCTCGCCTGGACCGGGAGCCCTCGTTGACCAGGCGCCTCTGTCTATCTCCTTTCGGAGGCTCCGGCTCGCTATCTTCTTGAAGGTCTATCCCCTCAATTGCCGGACGAGGTCTCTGGCCTCCCGGGCCTCCTGTATCCACAGGTAGATCGAGTCGCCGATGTACTCGTCGTAGCCCACGCCCAGCTCCTCTGCCACCTGGTGGCCTATCTCTTCCGCGTCCTTCAGGTCAAGGGTAGCCAGCTCAAGTACACCGAAGCCCCGCGATGCCAGATGCTCGTGGCATCTATCCAGCACCGCACGCCTCTGTACAAGAGCGCTATCCATCAAGGACGGAAGAGCGGGGGGACTCCCTATCCCACCGGAGGGAGACACCTGTCCCGCACCCTGCACGTCCGGCGAAGCCGTAGGCAGGGCGGTCGGACTTCCCCGCACCTCGCCCTCGGGACTAGCCGGAATCACCGTGGTAGCCGGTGACGGAGGACTCGCCGTGCGCGAAGCAGAAGGGGAGCGAGGAGAGGCCGCCATTCTCGCTTGGCTAGATAGCCAAGTTCCCCTTCTCTCCCCTCTACTTCAAAATTACCCCCCTGATGGGGGACTTGAGCCAGAATGGCCACGGTCACAAATGCACGTAGCCATTCCAAGTCACAGCTATCCCGTCCTCGCATGTCAGACAACTCCCCTGCGAGCGACGATAGCGACCGAAACTTCGTTTCTAGCGAAGCTACCTTCAATAGCTTCGGGTATAAATAGGTTAGCTAGCACACATAGTCGTAACTCGTTCCTCGTCACGAGGTATGTCCCTCATGAGGCAGCTCATCCGGGCCTCCCGATTTGCAGTTTGGTGCACAAGCCGCTCAAAGCGATCAATCAAATCCAATGCCTGTGTTTCTGAAATTTCTGGACATCCCGACTGAACATCCACATCAAGATCACCCTCAACCGGATGCCAGATTCTGCAAACTGCATTGTTCCACTCCAGCTTGTAGCCTAGGCTAAGCACCGCCCTGACTGAAACTATTGGAGATACCGGGCTTCTACTCAGCAGGACTCCAGCTTCATTCATCAGTAGCGTACACTCCCCATATGCTAATTTCACTTGAATCTCGGGGAGATGTAACTCCTCATGCCTCGCTGTTCGCAAACAAGTTGTAGCGCCACCGTCTATCAGACCCTTTGGCTCACCACTCTGAACCCGACACAGCATGCTAGCAAGCGGCCGCACCTGAGAGGACAATGATGCCAACCTAAGACTTTGCAAAAGCTGAGCTGCTTCCTTGATAGCCTCCTCAGACAAGCCACTCGTACCCTTTCCCGCGCTGGAGGGCTTGGAAGGAGGTGCTTTGGCGTTGGCCGCCCCTGCTTGGCACCTCCCTTGGCATCAGCCCCAGATTGCCTGCCCTTGCCCTTTGGTGCCTCGGATCCCGACCCCTTCTGAGCGCTACCGCCACCTGGAGCAGTGCACTCTGCTTTGGCATGTGATCCCCCACACGTCCAACACTTTCCGGGCCTTTCAACCGTATGAGCGAATGTGCACGACTTACCGAACCTGCACCCGGTGTCAGTAATCCACGCTCTACAGGCAGCCTTAGGCTTAGCTTCAGACTTAGGCTTAGCGGGTGTACCCTGGGGCTCAGCATTCTTATTATCATCAGCCCCCTTAGCGCCACCTTTACCCTTGTCCACAGCAGCAACCCTCTGGCGTTTAGCTGAGGAGTCAGGCATAGCAACCGCCAACAGTTCGAACTCAGCAAGCAATGTGGTCACATATTCCTCTACACGATTGTGGTCAGGAACCGTATCCAGCTGCAACTGCATTCGTACCGCATACATCCGAAACGAAAGGGACGGGTGCGACTGCAACAAGGCCTGCACGCTCTTATCAATCCCCTGAAGCAACAAAGAGCTGTCTGGCACTGAGATCTGCATGGATTTCGCACGATCCAAATGCCGGCGCCATTTCTGGAGAATGCCCACAGCAGTGGGCGCATCACTGCTGATATCCAAATTCGTCAAACCCTTCAGCAGCTCCCCCCGCTCTACCAGTCCACCTGGCTGATACGTCTTCATCGTAAGAAACAGCAATCCCGTACATGTAGTGTTACGGTGAGACAATGCCATGTTGTAGATAGACTCTGGCAACGCCTTGGTCAACATAGCAAGCCCTCTAGCTTCCAACCGAACAAACATGTCACCCAACAGCTTATCCCTAGGAACGCCAGTAATCTTAGCACGCTGCAACGGGGGCGCCTTACACCATTCATCATAAGCAGCCTTTGCTTCATCAACTACACATTTCCACCACTCATGCCCTTTCGGGGCAAGGTCAGCCATTGAGGACTTAATCTTATGCAACCAATCATTGCACCGCATTGCTGGACAAGCTTCGCTTACAGGCCCCAGGCGGGGCAGTTCCCACAGCGTACGTTCCCCAGGAAGAAAATCCTTAGGATGATTTGCAACCTCACTAGTCGCTGCAGCCTGACTATCCTGCCCCTCCTGAACAGACAAACCACCACCACTCCTTGAAGCCTCAGTTTCAACTCTCACTGGCGGGGAAGGTGGCGGAGCACCCTTCGGGATGCGTGTACCTCCTGGCGTGACTGGTGAGGACTGTGCAACTCCAGACATGTAACGATGACCATGATTGCCACTCGAGGCTGCCCGACTGGGGCTTCGGTTCACTGGGCTGCGTCGTGACTGAGGTGACCTACTAACCCGGGGATATACAGGCGGAGGTGGGGGAGGTGGACTTTCCGCGGCGGCCCTAAAAGGCGATGTAGCTTCAACACTCCAAGGACCCTGAAGATCCCTTTGCATAAGTGATCCCCTTGCAGATGACTGAGCAGGTGCCTGCACCGGCGGTGGCACAGGACTTCCACTTCTGTCAGGCGGATGCACTGGCGCAGTGCTGTCAGCCAGGGCAAAATACTTAGGGGCTTCCGGAGTCAAAACCACAGACCCTTGACTATCGTATACACCTTCCCTTTTAACCCCATTAATCCAAACCTGCACCGTAGTTCCCTCCAAACCCCCTTCACCAATGCGCTGCAAACCACCCGGTGGTCCATGCTGTGCTGGCATTGCACTTGCAGTTTGGAGTCCCAGAGACTCGGGATTAGGGTCATTACTACAACCCAACCTAACATCCCTAACCCTCCCGGCATCTCCACGCTGGCTCTGTTTAAGAAGACCTGCTTCAACCTCCATCGGCTGAGGAACTTGAAGGCTTGAACCTACTTGAAACCACGAAGGATGCATCTCCGAAGGCTCGTCTCCATGAGACGTCAATGATAAACTCTGCATGGCCCTAGTAGCTTGCAAGAACTGATCACCTGGTCCGCTGCTCAGCCGTGCGGGTATCACTTCATCCTGTGACTGCTGAAAAGAGGTCCATGGAGGATTGAAGACTCGAGAGCCGCCGGCATTCTGGTCCCTAGAACCCTGACCACCAATACCCTTACCAAGCTTAGTCATACTCTCTAGGGCTCCACCCCCTCTCCCTTCAAACGCAGCTACCCTCTGACGGTGACCTTGTCCAATGCCACCAACAGCATCACCAAGGTTTGATGCACTAGCAGCAGATTGTCCTACCCTACCGCCGGTCCTACCAACAGCAGTTCCCTTTAAGAACTCTCCAGCAGAGCTCCTCGATCCGGCATCGCCTACCTCTCGTCTCAACAGCTCATTCTGATCCATCAGCTGGTACACCAGCCGCTCCAGAAGCTCCATCCGACCCCCAGATTCAGCATGCTGTCCCAACTGAGCTTGTGAAAGTCCCTGTGGCTCAAGAGGCTGACTCCATCCAGCACTGAAGTCTCCAGCACCAGAGGATACAGGCCGAAGTGGCCTCCGAACATCGCCGTTGACAAGAGCTCCACTCGAGTGCTCTCCCAGTCGCTCCGACCTACGATGATCGGAAATATCAGCCTCTGCAATCCTCCCAGAGTTTCCTGACCCAGACGGTCTCACATCACGAGTGTCTCCATCAGGTGAGCCAGCGCCCTCCACGGACTCAAACTCATACTCTGGCTCCAATCCCTCAACACTGTTCAGCACATCCCGTGCCTCTTGCTCAGGCGTACGTTGCCCAGGCTCAGTGTATTCACCCTCCTGAATAATTCTGGATCCCTCCTGGAAAAGATTCCTCTCACCAACGGATTCCGGTCCGCCTGAGCCCCCTTGATCGTTTGGATTCACGAGGGTCCCAGGTCTTACATCACCTGCGTAGCTCGACTGCTGATACTGCGGCTCATCTGCAGAACCAGCGGACTCCATGGCGGAAGCGCAGTGCTATGAACCTCTTGGGCTCATAACCTGCCGATTGGCAGGCAGGCACGAGCACTGACTGCAACACACTGCCTTTTCCAGCAGCGCACAACTCAACGAAGAAACCTGAAAGTCTTCTCCTGTAGCTCTAACTTCGAATGTTGAACTGTCTGTACAGAACATGTTTTACACAATCTGAAATCGAAAGATGAGAGAGTAGGTGGAGCCCCTAGCACCAGGACCTTACTGGACCATCCTGCCTTTGACTCCTAGTCTTTGAGCACATACTCTGCATGCATTGGTCACCTTCATTGCGCACAAAGGTTTGACACCTGATGCAGGTCTGCGCACACACAGTCAAAAACCATTCAAATACGTGCTCAAGCTTACTTGTAGCCAACCCAACCGAAACTTGGCTTGGAATGACAACGCTCGATATGGTTTTCGCAAGAACATCACAAGCCAAGCACGGTTTTCAACTAGATAAAGCGATAAACATGCGGTGCCGAAGCCCAGAGCAACATAAGAGCAAAGGTACCACCAACAGCCACACTGGGACTAGCACATCAACATCATTGCGCACAACATTCTCATTTGTGCTCGAAGAGAGGGGAAGGGAAGGGAAGGGGCCCGGTGGTTCCCTGTGTTGATTATCCTTCCCCACCCCGCCCCTGTGGTTCGCCGTCTTGTGGTTCCACTATTGCGGGCTATCCCTCCCGCACCCACCCCCGATTGTCAAGGCGAGAGGCGAGGCCTGGCTTGGCGGGGAGTTACGCGGATGACGTGTGTCTGTTTGGTTGGACGAGACGCCTGGCTTCAGGGGGGGGGGGGGCATACCAGGGGGGGGGGGGGGGGGGGGGGGGGGGGGGCAGGCAACGCGGCGATGCGGCGACGCGGCACCATTTTTTTTGTCGGGCCGTTGTGCGCGCGCTGCTCTGACAAACACTCGGAAGGCCTCCCCTTGCGGTCTGTGCCCCCGGGCCAATGGTGGGCTCCCGCTCCGTATATGCCGAAAGACCAATGCGGTGGAGGAGAGAGCCGCAAGGTCTCCGGAAAAGTGGTGCTTGTCACAGCACCGAGGCTCAGGCATGTATATACGTGCTCCGGGTCGCAGAACCGTAGCAACTGCGACGTCCCTCTTCTGCATCGGGGCTCCGTGGCCCGGGAGTCCGGGAGCATCGGTGGAGCGGTCGGGTCAGCAAAAAAAAACGCCTGGACACACACACACACACAAACACACACACACACACACACAAGTGTCTATGTCTGTGTGTTTATACTATATATATATATATATATACATATACATATACATATACATATACATATACATATACATATATACATTTCTATGTTTTGTTTCTAATCCATGTATATAGATAGGTATATATATATATATATATATATGTGTGTCTATATATATATATACATATATATATATATATATATACATATCTGTAGACACACGCATTTCTGATAGGATCCTCCACATCCACTTCACGGCATATGAACACACACCGAACACAATGTGCAAAAGTGTACCTGCTCAATGGTTGGCCGTAGTGATCTGCATTTCGTCTTGTCCACCTCACTCACAAGGGCTATGGCTATGAGCTTAGGGGAGACATTCTTGACATCCCTGCCACACTTCGACAACTTTTCCAGCTGCAACTCATCTTTCGCTTGCTTGTTTTGCATCGTGTCGGGCCTGACATGAGCAAACACACAGACACACAAACAAACAAACAAACAAACGGGCCGCGAAAGGAGCAGGCATCGCCACACAAGTTGCCAGGGTCTGCTATGTCCAGCCGAAAGCACATTGGCTTCGGCCGTGCTACTGTCGTGCTAGTCGAACACCTAGCCTCAGGTAAGCATGCAGTCTCCCAGACCGCTGTCGCCGTTACTGCCTTCCGACTTTCCGACACTGCAGAGACCGCTCTGCCTTAAGAAAGAGGGGATGTGAGCCCAGCAGTTATAGCCATAGCAGACTCCCAGCGCCTGCGTCCTCACTCGCACCTGCACCCAGGAGTGACAAACAAACAAACAAACAAACAAACAAACAAACAAACAAACACACACACAATATGTGTATATGTATATATGTATATATATATATAGATATACATATACATATACATATACATATACATACATACATACATACATACATACATACATACATACATACACACACATACATACATACATACATACATACATACGTACATACATACATGCATGCACACACACACACATATACATACATACATACATACATACATACATACATACATACATACATACATACATACATACATACATACATACATACATACATACATACATACATACATACATACATACACACACACACATACATACATACATACATACATACATACATACACACACACATACATACATACATACATACATACATACATACATACATACATACATACATACATGCAGGTGTGTATATATATACACACACACACATGCGGGCATGCATGCATGCATGCATGCATGCATGCATGCATGCATACGTATGTATCAAGGCATATATATGCTTTAGATTTTCGGTTTGGGGCTCCAGGTTTTGGGCTTTTTGGGCTTAAGATTTGGGTTTTGGGGCAGGGTTTTGGGTTCTGGGCTTTGGGTTTTTGGGTTTCGTGCTTCGGGTTTGGGGTTTTGGGCTTAGATTTTTTGTGAAACTGTATGTAGCTTCCTGAAACTATATAAACAAAACTACATACATTTTCGCGGAAACTACATACAATTTTCAAGAAAGTACATAAATTTACTCCCCAAATTTACTCGCATGCGAGTAAATTTACTCCCCAGATTTACTCGCACGCGAGTAAATTTACTCCCCAAATTTACTCGCACGCGAGTAAATTTACTCCCCAAATTTACTCGCACGCGAGTAAATTTACTCCCCAAAATTTACTCGCATGTGAGTAAATTTACTCCCCAAAATTTACTCGCGTGAGTAAATTTTGGAGAGTAATTTTACACCACAAAAAGTGAATAAATTCTTCCGCGCGAGTAAATCCTAATTTTATTCGCATCGGATCTTTCAGGTTTCCCGTCCTGACGAGCCACTGTTCCAGTCCGGTGGCTATCTCCTTTTCGTCGAGCTCTCCCTCGCGGTCCTCGCTGCGGGCCGCCTGGGCATAGATCACCTGTAGCCGTGCCACCCTGCCGCCGTAGGCTCGCATGTAGATATCCGACCCCTCGGGCTTCCAAGCATATCCCTGTCGGCTGGCAGGATCGGCTTGAGCGCTAGCCCGGTGGGAAGCACGGCCCTCTCGCTGTGTTCCGACCAATAGCTTCTCGCCACGATCGGCACCCCTGCCTTCGCCAGCAGGCCGGCGGTAGGCATAGGTAGCCATCTTCTTCTCCAACTAACCTTTAGCCGGGGCATCAGGTAGTCCCGAAGGTAGCCAGCATAGCCCTTCAGGAAATGGAAGCCCTCACTTAGCCAGGGCGTCTCGAAGTAGGCCTTCTCCGAGACGCAGACCGGCAACTCCTTTATCCGACCGTGGTCTTCGTCCTCCGCAGGATGGTAGTTAGCCTCCCTTGGGCAGGGTGATCTCTCCACCAGCTTGGCCCAGGCCCATATCCTCCAGCCAATGCCCCTTGTGCTATCCAAGACTGTCCTCTCCATGGCCGCGGGATAGCGAGGAGCCCTTGACCGCCCAAACCAAGCGGCTAGCCGTCGTTCTGCTTGCCGGCTCAAACTCGGCTACCCTCTCCATCCAGCTAAGAGCCTTGAGGATAGCTTCCGGGTGAGGATATAGTCTGCGAGGTCCACCGGCTCGCCCGAAAGTAAGGCCCCCTCAGCCTGTTCTAGCCAGAGTCGCCAGCGCCCGTAGATCGTCACTTGGTCCCTGCACCAAGAGCAAGAGGACTGCTCATCCGGGTCGAGGCTCCCCTTGATCTTCTCCAGCACGGGCGCCTTGCATATTTCTAGCTCATCCCTGAAGTAGCCTCTCCTCTCTCGCCTGTTGCAGGGCCCCGCGGTCGACCAGCTTCTTCTGGCGCTCGCCTCTCGGGGGTTCTCCTCCTGCAGGTCGATGCATTCTATCCCGGGGCGCTTCCCTGGTAGGGACATCCAGACGAGAGCCCTGGTGGACCAGGTTCTGTTCCAGCCACTATACCTCCTACCACCTCACCTGGGAGGATGGTAGGAGGGCTTGCCGGCAACGTCTCCCGCCCCCAACCCGTCCGTAGCAGTCGGGGGGCGGCGCCGAGACTGCCGGACTACTCGCCACCGCCAAGGGGCTAGCACCGACAACGGCCCGCACGCTATCCCTACGGGGGAGAAGCCATTTCGCGTGGCTCCTAGCCACGCTTCAAAAATACCCCCCCGATGGGGGACTTTATCCAGAAGGCCACGGAAGTGTACAAGGTTCCTCGCCATTCCAAGTCATGCTATCCAAGTCTTGCAAGCTGGCACACATAGCAAGAGCAATAGATAGCAGTAGAAACTTCGTTTCTAGCCGAAACACCTACGATGGTTTCGGTGAAAAGATTATCGGGCTAGCGCACATAGTCGTAACTCGTTCCTCGTCACGAGGTACGCACACCTGATACTGACACACGCCCAGGGGCACACCCTTTGAACGTCACCTTCCGCAAGCCAAACTGATCTTCGGAAGAAGCCAACTTGAAGAATCTTGCGGCCATTGCAACACGACCTCACCGCCGTTCGCAATAACAGCTGAAGCAACTTGCAGGAAACTCAAGAGAGAATGCTGTGTCTTCCAAAGACGGTAACCGGACTGTTTGACTCCCCAACCATCGCTCAAGAGAGAACCGCAAAGGCTGCATCCCGGACATGCTGGCACCTGACTAACAAGCTGACCGACGATCAACGGATCTGCGAAATCAACTTGATCGCATGGCACCGAGATCACACGAATACCTAACTCGGCAGCAACATGGGAGAGTCGAGATCTCGACTGGGACACGACATCAAAGAGCACTCGAGCGCCAGGTTTCTGGCGCCGGTGGACAGCTGGGATCGCTGGGACTTCGTCAGCTTCAACCTCGGAGGGTTCATATTCGGAAAGATGTTCACCTTCTGGACGAGACTCTGGTCTTTGCAACATCGGCTCTTCATACGAGAGAAACTCTTCTTTGGGCACAGGAGTCTCGGGAACCTTTGCTTCTCTGCCGAAGGCTTTCTCAAACCTTGCAATGCATTCGTGGTTGTGGCTACTTTTGTCACTGTCACATGCTGAACACCCTGGCGCTGGGCCAATCTTCCGAAACCTAGCAAAGGTGATGTAGATTCTTCTGAGCTTCTTCCTCGCACCCTGATTGGTGAACACATGAGGCGTGAACGGAATCGGAAGGGGCTCTGGCGCTGAAGTATCGCCATCATCAGCAAAAGTCAACAACACATGTTCAGAAGCATTGCACAAAGGAAAGGAAACACGGAGTCACCGGATCGATATATGCAGCTCAGATTCGGGGACACTCATTGGATCAGTCCATGCGCCGGGTTTGAGGCGAAGCTGATCAAGGTCAAGCACAAAAGTCACAGAACGAGAGGTGCCAAAGGGTTCAAGCCGCCAACCGGCAAACAGACCAGGAGCAGCACTGGGTCCGAACTTGCTGTCATGATTGCGTCGATAGAAAACCAATTGACCAAGAATCAACTTCTTTACATGGCTCTCCTCTCTGCCGGCGTCATCATTGTTGAAATCCCATCTCATATCTTGAGGAGCACGCAGCGTTAAGTTAAATGCCATAGAACCGTAGCCGTAGCGGCAAGCAACAGGCCACAACTCAGACGGATTGAGAAACCTGCTTCAAGGAAAGAGGCGCGAACACGTTCTTGAAACGTTCTAATCTCTCTTTCGAGCTGAGCACTATGGGGAAAGAAGTTAGGCAGGGAGGAGGAAGAAATCCAGTTTCAAACTCATCTGCTGCATCAGACAGTAAAGTCACAGGCCACAGGCTTGAAAGACACACGGCGTCCAACAAACTTCCTCAGTGCTACGACCGCATTCGTGGAACGGTCATTCCCAGGGAGGGCAGCAAACAGACCAGTGAACTTGCCTCTCAAGCACAACACGGCGTAAGGCTTGTCAAGAGCATCGGAGTCATCCGGCGATCTAAACACATGTATGTGATGAATGGCAACGACTTCTCAGAAATCAGTTGTTTCTAGCGGATCAAGCTCTTCAGCGGAATCTGGGAGTTTCCTACGAACACGCCGTGAGAGCATGCGAGCCGGATTGCAAACGTCGCAGAAAGGATTCTTCGGGAAGTGGAAGAGTCTGTGCTCTAACCGACATGGCTTGATCCCTCAATGTCACAATCCTCTCCGGAACTTTATCTTCGGAACCATCACCCGGAATCATTTCACACGAATGTTCAACGACAGCACTGGGATCTGGCCCGTCGGGTGGCGCCTCGGCAGTTGGAGCCTCGGGAGCCTCAGCAGCGAAAGCAGGCAAGGGCTCGTCACAAGAGTCAAACGGGAAACCGAGAGCGCAAAGCTATTGGCAATGAACTTCTTTTGACTTCAGATGGGTGTTCTTGCGGAGAACAATAATTACCATCACCAACCTGTCACCCTTCCATCCAGGGCATTGTTGCGCGAGTTGCGCTCTTAGCTCGAAGCCGAATGACTCCATTTGGGGATGGGTCACAATACCCCGTGTTGTCGCGGGGCCCCACCCTCCCCTTGTCGCACCGGCTTTGTTTCAAACAACTGTCGCGCAGCAAAGGGTTTTTTTGGGGGTACCCTAAATAATAGGTGCCGTAACATAATAGGGACCAAAAAGGGACCATAATTTTGACGACCACCCATATGCATGATGGACCTTGTCGCGCCAGCCCAAAATAAACAATCTTTGTCACAAACTTTGTCGCGCGAGGGGCGCCCCGGCCCTGTTGCCAAGTTTGGCAGGCTCATCGGGACAAGGAGCCCATACAGCACTGCCCGTAAAACCACCTAAACAGATAACGGCATTGTCAAGGCTGGCGTTGTGAAAGTCTCGGTGGGAACCGGTAGCGACATTGTTGAAGATACTGAGAGTTGCAATGAACACGCAAACTTGTTGAGAGCTTTGGTCACGACGACATCAGGCAATCAGGAACATCTTTGTACAGGAGAGAGTGGTCTTACCTTTGGGATAAGATTCAGGATTTGATCGTTCAGGGTTCAGGGTTGTGAGGGTTCTAATGCACCAGTCTGTGTTGAAATCCATTGAAATCCCTGCAGTCAGCCGCCTGCTCCGAAGACCAAAGCTGTTCCTGCTATGGATGGGGGAAATGGGAAAGCACGCCTCCGACTGCGCCATCAAAAGCTGCTCCCCCAAGACGGAACCTCCTCCTCCTCCTCCGCCCATTGCCCCTGGTGCTCCAGCGCCCAATGCAAACGCGAAAGCAAAGACGAAGGCCAAGGCTAACCCAAAGGCTACGACTGACGCTGGGAAAGCCAAGACACCTTGCATTTTCTTCCAGATGCCAGTTGGCTGCATTCATGGAGATAACTGTACTTTCTAACACAAAAAGCCATCGTGCCAAAGCCGAAAGCTAAAGCCCAGGATACAGCCAAGAGCAAGCCTGGATGAGCAGTAGCAAAAGCTGTCGTTCCGCTTGTTGCAGCTTCTAGTTTGTGTGCGCCTGTGATTTCTGCTGGTCCGACTTATGCTGTTGAGTCGGCCGCAGACAGTGCTGCTGGTTGTCACTTAGGTTCGGCCAAGGCCTTGTTTGATCAAAAAATTCCCCGCGATGCCTTTGATCGTTCCTTAGGTGCATCTAGGTCCCCTGTTGCCTTTCGCACGCGGGATAAGCCGGTTGCCAATACGAGTAGGTTCTGTAAGCTTGGCCTTTGCAACTTTGGGCGTAAAAAACAGGCGTGGAGGGGGAAACACTACAGCTTCGGCCTCCACTTCTACTTCTACCTCCACAGTCTCCTCTTCTTCATGTGGGTCACTCGTCGGAGGAGGGACACCAAAGGCACGAGTCGAGCCGTCCGGCCGATGAAATGGCACCTCAAGAGCTGAAGAGTACCGCTCCGGGTCCTGAATCTGCGCCTCAGCGAACACAAACCTTTGGGACGCTTCACGCTTCCTCCGCGCTGACTTGCCTGCCCGGCTTCCACGATTCTGCTTCGCACGACGCAAAGTCTCTTTCGTGAGCTCAGGTTTAACGTCCATGAAATGACACAAAAGCCGAAAAATCTCTAAGCACAAAAAAAGCACTACGGCTGATAACCAGTTATTCCGACCCCAAACAGAGAAAACACCATGTTAGAGTAGGAGCGAGAAGAAAGGGCACAAGGCAAACCAAAGGAAGCCCGAACCCTGATGTTAGAACGCAGCTCAGCATCATGATTGACAAGTTCAGCTACACAGTCAGGCATGTTCTCTACATCAGGGAACGCCGTATTTCAACAACGTTTACGGTGTCTATCAATGTATCTGCTTCGTGTTATTCATCTTTATGTTTTGTAAAACTACTTGCACCTATTGCATCGTATTTTGTCTTATCATTGCTTGGTTTCGTAAACATAATCTCTGCTTTCATTAATACTTGGACGGTGAGCTTGAGTGAGACCTCTTGCTCCTCTTCTTCATACCCTAATAAATAAACCTAATAGCATCATTGCTTCCGCTTGCTCTTTCTGCTGGGCTTCTGCCACGGCTTGCTCCTCTCCTCATGAATCCTTGTGCAGTTTGAAATACTTATTCATCTACAGGTGGTTCTATATTTTCCTTCATCATCATCTTCTTCAATCTGGTTAAACCAGTTGTAAGCATCAATTGCCGTTCCCACCTTGACCTATTCCTTGACCTGTAGAATATACAATATTACCTCCTACCCTTGCCAATGTTGCTAAATCGTCTGATATTGACATTCCTCTTCTATATCCTACATCATCTGTACATGCTGGTCTGTCGTTGTTGTTCTTGACTTTCTCCTTCCGTTGGTGCTCTTATGTTTCCATTAGATAAAGGACTTGGATAACTGCTATGTTCAATAAATATCTCGGTCTGGGTTGCTTTATTTGGGCTTCTTATATCATGCCTACTTAAATCAAACTCATCCAAAGCAACGTTGTCTAACAGCATTCTTATACCATACCTACTTAACTCAAACTCATCAAAATCAACGTTTTCTATCGGCATTCGTTGTTGTGTTCTTCTTTCAACTTCTTTCCCTTTGGGGTAGTATTCTTAATCATCTTGTCTGTGTTTCTGTTTATAGTTCTTCATAGGTCTGTCGCAATCTTAGCGTTTATATTTATACTATGATTATACCTTATAACAAACTCACAACGTCACAACGGCGCTTCTACACTGCAGCTTCGTTTGCTGCTTCTTTTCCCGCATGTAGTACAGCACTTCCCGTGCTTTCAAACGCCTCTCGTATTGATCCCTTACCTTGGCCTTTCTCGATGGAACCCATTCTTCTTTCCTACTTTGCAAAAGCTGGTCATTCACCTCGTCCGCCCACATACCCGCCTGTATCAGTCTTTCAACGAAATTTGATAAATAATCTGATTAGTCGTAAGTGCTTCCATCTCTTCTTCTTGTTTTTCTGTTCGTGGGATTTCTCTTAAATGCAACTGAACTAGTATGTCATCTACCGATATGTCCTTTTGTGTCGTCCATCTATCAATATGTTGATTATAACTTTGAGAACTGGTGGATCTTTTCGCCGACTGCGAAGCTATCTGGATACGACTCAAGGGCCCTAACGGCAGCGGGATATATATACAGTTAACACATGCATGTCATGGCCATGGCTTCCTGTACATGTGCAACAGAGGGTGCATTCACACTCAACCTGTTCTCATGCCATGACATTGAGGAAAATCTGAATTAACCACATGAGGTACAATAGGCATTGTCCTCTGGAAGTGGTGTCTGCATGCTACCCTAGCACTGACTCAGCTACTATGGTACATACAAGGTATGCCCACGATTGTAGCGTCTGCAGTCTACGTCTACAACTTAGCTCGACTAATGCTGTACTCACCAGATTCAATCACTTTTATGATGAAATCCGGTTTCATGGACTTTGTGAAACAATCAGCGGCTTGAGTGGCTGTATCAACCCAGTCCACTCTGTCTCCACCCGCAGGGTAGGCTTCAACCGTGCGCTTGCCGTCTTCTGTGAAGATAGACTGGCGAAGAGCGCTAAGCTCGATTTGCAATCGCTTGTCTTGCACACGGGACGGAGCCTCCGTGTTGAGGTGATCGGCTAAGCTGCGGCAGTCCGTCAGCGCTATGTGCGGAACCTGTGTTCTCGCACGAAGTTCCCAATCGGGACCACTACTACCGAATCCGTAGATTTCGGCTAGGGCTGCTCTTATGCGATCCCCTGCCTCTTGGGCACTTTGGAGTGCGTAAGTCTCAGCCTGAAGAGTTGCTCTGCATACTCTTTTGATTGTGGTGGATGAAAACGACACGATCATTGTGTCGTAACGACTACAATTTGGATCACGAAGCTGGGCAGCTGGAGCGAGAAAATGGATCCGTCCTTGTTGTGATCGGTCTCCCTTTTCACCCGCAAAACTAGCGTCTGAGGCTGTCAGTACGCCCAGGCTCTCGAAATCAAAAGCACCATTTTTATATCTTAACTTAAGGTCGCGACCCTTTAAGGCAAGTTCTAGGACCTTGTTAGCCTCATGGAGAGTGCTAACAGTTGCACCTTTTATCGAGCTCTGAAGCTTCGATACGCGGTATAGGATATCTGGCCTAGCTTGCCTAGAAATCCACGAAAGGCTGCCGACTACAGAACGTAGCTGACGTTCTTCTCCTCGGTCAATAAGATCCGAGTGTTTTCTTCCTGCCTTGACGTCAATGTGGGTGATCTTATTCGTGTTATCGGTAACGTCGATTAACACGTCCTTTCCTGATATGTCGAACTGCTTACCGCAAAAGCGTAGTCTTCCCGACTCGCGGCGGCCTACTTCGAACTTCTTTAGGAGCTTATCTATGATAGTTCCACCCTTGCCTATCGATGCCCATAAAAAGTCATCGACGTGTGTTGTCAAGACACAGACTACTTTTCCGGCGGCGCGGTAAAAGTAAAATGCAGGGAAAATCCTGCTTACTTGGAAGCCGACTTCACGTGCTTCTCGGTCGACTTTCCTCCAAAATCCTCGGCCGCTATCGCAGAGCCCGTATACCGGTACTCTGATCAGGAGCATCGCTTCCGGATCTACTCCTGGAAGTCCTCCGCCAGGTTGTCTCATAAGTACAACTCTGTCTATTGGCTCGGCCTGAAAGTAGGCGTTGCGAATATCTGACGATTCTACAGGGACTCCATTGGAAGCGGCGAACGCAGATACTAAACCATGCGTTTCGAGGTCTGAGGTTGGCGCGTCCGTGCGAACCTCTGTGGAATCTTCAAAATTTCCACAGGACACCAGTCTGGATTTGAACTCAGGTTCATAATCCGGCTTGAGACGTTCATGGTAGTTCTTAATAGTGTCGACCCATTTAGATGGTACCGGCGTATGACCGGCGTCTAATAGTTCCTTAAGCTGCGCTCCTTTCAGCGGAATTGCCGCTTGAAAGTCCTCATATTTCTTCCACTCTTTAGCGCGTGATCCATCGATCCGCAAGCGGATTGCTGGGGTGCATTCCCAGTATTTCAAGGCCTCGGGGAGGTCCTTGAGCTCCTGCTCAACCTGTTCTCTGGAAGAGAACCGGTTTCTGTCGAATACTCACGTTAGCTTCCTCACGTTCCTCAAAACGTGACCTAATAGGAGCTGGCAGATCGTCCAGGAGGTCTGATCTGCTTCCCCTTCTGCTAGGATTAGGGGTTCTTTCCGCTTCGGGTTCAGCTGTGCTGACCCGTCGGGATCTCGAAGAAGATGCTGGTGGAGGTGACCTAGATCTACCTCTCTCTGGTCGCTCTGGTTGCTCAGTCATCTCCTCATCCTCGAAGATTGATGAGAGTCGTCCTGGGCCGTCCAGAAGACCATAAGATGGTTCTTCGAATTCCTCCTGAGGTGCACTTCCCGAAGGTACTTCTTCGGGTTCCTCGTCGTCGATGTCACCACCAGGTGCATCTCTAAGATCCTCGAAGTGTTGCTGTCCGCGCACCAGTTCTTCTGGCAGCACGGGTTCTCCTTGGAGAACTGCATGTGCAAGTGCTTCCGCATCTTGCGCAGGCCTAAGATTCTGTGCGGACACTAGAACCGGCACGTTCTGGCACAGAACCCACACACTCTCGTTCTGGCTACCCTCAAAACCGATTACTCTAGACGCGGTAGACCAAACAGTTTTACCTGTTTTATCTCGCCTAAAGCAAACCACGTCTCCTACCGAGTACGTGTACGGCAGCGGTTTGGCATTCCTGAGAAGTGCACGTTGCACACGTTTTGAGGTGTCCAAATGAACAAAAGCCTTCTTGGCTTCTGCCCGGGCTTGATGTACTAGGGCAAAACGACTCTCGGGATCAACCTGGTCGTTTAACGATCCAAGGTCGGCGGTGTTATCCTCCTCTACTAAAGATGGAGGACCACGTGGTGTTTTCCCGAGTACCCACTGAGATGGGGAGTAACCTCCATGTCTCAGCATGCTATTCTTGGTGAGACAACACTCATCCAAGACTGTCTGCAATGCCACTTCGCCTACGGCCTGCGTTTGCGATACTACCTTTCTAGTCATCGCTTTCAGGATTCCGCCGTGGCGTTCCACTCGGCCAATCGACTCGGGTGTTTCCAATGGCGCGTGGTGTACTTGAATACCATGAGCCGCGCAGAATTGCGCCAGTACCCCGCGATTATGTAATCCACGGACCCGCACCGTATAATCGCCGGCATACCAGCCCATGCGGTCCAACGGCGTTGGATGGCCTCTAGACACCGTGCTGACGAAGGCAAACCGTCGCCTACGCGTACGGTCTCTGCAAGTTGGAAGCACGTTCCTAAACACACCATATTCATAACTTGGTACTTAGTGCCTTGTGCATCTAAGCATTCAAAAATATCAATGCCTAGGGCGTGATTAAAGGAATACCGTTCCGGCATGGATACGGTGTGTGCGTTCCTACGAGGCTGGGCGTCCTCGCATTCATTGCACCTATGAAATTGAGCCGCCTCTATATACGACTTATCGATTCTAGCGGTCCTTAAGAGGTTAACTAGAACCTTCTTAGGGCAATGGCCGAATTGGCGGTGTAACCGTCGGATCGCTACGCGTATCCGCTGTGGCACTGCTCGCCATTTCGCGCGGCGCTCGGACTCCTCTATGGGTAATCCTCGCAGATCGACGTTGTCGAGGCGAGTTTCCTCTTCGATGGCCTCCTCGGAGGGGTCCATCAAGGCGAAATCGCGTGGTTCTTCTACCTGATCGAAAGGTTCTTCGTCAGCCTCAAGAGCCGGAAAAGCTTCTTGGGAAACAAGTGCAGTAGCTACTTGATGTTCTGCTATTTGTCGAAGCCATACAACGAAATCTACGGAAAACACGTTGTCAAAACTCAACGGCGCCATATAGGGATAACTATTTGTGGTCCAGCCATCAAATACATCCATAATGCCATCGTCGTTGCCATAGTAGGAAATGTCACCTACCCCGTATACAGGTTGAATAGGGATGCTAGCTTCCTGCCACCTATAGGTTTGAGCACTGTCCACCAATAGGTACGGTGTTCCGGATGCCTCGGAGTGGCTAACAACTTCATCTATGAGGTCGGAGTGATTAAGGCCATCTATCGGGTCCTTATACCTTATAGCTACTATGACTAAACTAGGACCCACAGACTGCAGCTCCTTCCTGGCACCACTTGGTGTCCAGATGCTCGTGGCGTTCAGGCCCACGTTGACGCAGTGGATCATTGGGTCCTGGAAGTGTTGGGGTTCGCTAGTGAAAACAACGATGTGCTTAGGACCGACAGTGGTTCCTACGTTGCTTACATCTAATAGGCGCTTAAGGGCCTTGTCATGGTCCCTTAATTCGTTGATACCCTTGGTTATCAACTTACGCCTCCCTTTACTCAACACTGCCATTGAGCACACAGACTTAAACCCAGCGCTAGTTGGGGACTCCGAAGCAATTACTACTCCCTCGTCACTATGCTCCTTTTTCAAAGTGAGGTTTAGTTGACGGGCAATAGTATCGGATTCAGAACTGGGGTCTGAAGAACTAGACCACGACGCCCAACGTTTTTGTTTCTTGGCTTTTGGGTTCTTGGGTTGAGGGGGCTTTGGAGGTAGGGGCCTACCTCTCAAACCGTCACTACCCCTATTACCCGAAGGAACCTTCAACCAACCTGGGTCGTCGGGGTCTTCCTTTGGCTTCTTTTCTAGCTTGACCGGTTTCGGTTCAAGTTCCTGTGGAGGTCCGGATCCTACAGGTTGTGCGCTAAGAAGACTTGGTGGTTGTGGCTTCTTCTTGCTTGCTACACCCGGGCCTGGCTTCAGGACTATAGGCTCATCTAGCTTGGGTTCTGGAGTATCCCTAGAACCTGACCCTAAACGCCCTAAACCAAGCCCTGCGCGCTCCCCTGTGTATGCGCCATAGGCTGTGCGCTTCTTGCTTTGCCCCTCAGGTTGTTTCTCTCCCTTATAGGTAGAGTGGTGTGGCATCCTCTGGCCGGCAACGCCTAGAGGTGGTCTCGCGAGACAAAGGAATTTGTTCTCGCCCGCCACGTCGCTGTCCTCCTCTACGGATGGACAGGGGGCATCAATGTTAACATCCCGAAGCAGGATTGTTAACTCACCCCTCTTGAAGAGAACGACCGTCTTCTTCCATTGGTCGAAGGCATAGTCGTAGCGGAAGTTTTGCACGGTGGAGCCACCTCGTGGTCTCCACCAAAATCGCACATTGTGGAGCAATGTGCGATTGTTGCCTCCGCCCCTGCCGACGGGGCCGCGCCAGCCGTCTTTGTTCTTGAGCCCGTTATCGGCTTCAAGCTGCTCCCTCTTGATGGTCCTGGCCAGATCCACCAACTCCGGGAAGGACAGGTTTGCTGCCCACGGGGTGTTGTCGTCGGGCTCGTCGTCGATCCCCGGGATCGCGTTGATTTCTTCCTCGGCGACGCTGTTCATCTGGTCCAGCCCGTCCGCAAAGGCGGTACGGGTCTCCTGGCCAACGTCAGTGCTGCTTCTTCCCGGTGTGCCTGACCGTCGACCGTGCTTGCCGGGGTGACGTCCCTCCAGTCTTTCGGACCTTGATCTCGGGGTCGAGCTCCTCGAGATGTAGCTGCCAGTGGATCTCGATCTCCCTCGCTGGGTAGATCGCCTGCCAGAAGGGCTCTGTGCAGGAGTGCGGTGGTATCCTGTTAGATACCCCGCCTGTTGTTGCTGCTCAAACCACTGGTTCCAATCGTCGGCAACGCATGCTTTACCGTACAACTGCTTATTCTCGGCTTGCAGCTCGAGATTGACCAGCTCGAGGGCCGCGTAGCGGTCCCTCAACTCTTGGTTTTCCTTCTGAAGACGATCTAGAAGGGCTTCCGGGTCAGCGGACCGTCCAGGTGCATGTGGATTGGGAGGTCCACTAGGGGTACCACTGTACCACCCTCCTCGGAACGCCTCGGTGGCCCACGAGGGGGTCCACGCGGTGACCGATCCTGAGTCGGATTCGGCGGTGGCGGCGGCGGCGCACCTCCGGATGCTGGGTTGTGGTCGTAGACGGTCCTGGCGCCTCCTGCTTCTTCGGCTGCTTGTTGGGAGTCGGCGCCCTGCCTAAGGATCCACTAGGTGGATTCCTTGGGGTCCCCGTTCTAACCGGTGGACCAGTAGAGGCCGAGGACCTTCTACTCGGTGCAGGTGGCAGGCTGTGCGAAGCAGGATCCGGCGGTGGCTGACGCATCTGCCGGTCCCTTTCTGCCTGCGCCGGGTGGCGTGCGTAACTGGTCATTGCAGGATCCAGATGCGCCAAGACCTTATTCCCGAGTTCAGTCGCAGAGGCATGTGTGAAATGTCCTCTGCACCAGGCGCAGTGGCCGCCGCACTTCATGTCCCCCCAGGATACATAGGCGTAGATGACCTAAAAAATGGTTCATCCCTAAAGCATACAGGCCAGCCGACACGCAGGTCCCCATAGCGACACTGCGATGTCTGTTCCCGTTGCAGAATGGTAGAATAATGCACGGCGTCCTCGTCTTCACTGCCGCCTCGATGTCCCTAAAGATCATCGAAAGAAGGGCCGTGGCTCCAGGCATGAAGATCTGCTCCAGTATCTTCGGATGCCTGCCCACACATCCACCAAACTCTCCAAGATGAGGATCTGTAAGCTTCCTCAGGTCGTGCAGGTAGAGCTTGTGTGACTTCGCAATTGATGGGGGAAAGCTATCCTCCCATCCGTCACGGTTGTGAATCCTTACTCGGGTCTTGCCTCGAGCATCAAATTGATATCTTGCTCCACCAGTCAAGATAACGACGTCGCCGAAGTGGTCGTACGCCTTGTCAAAATGAAAGGATTCCGGGCCTACCGCGCACCCGTTGACCAGTCCTTCAGTATCAGGTACTGGTGACACAAGGACCATGGCTGTGGGGGAAGGTCCCTTACGGGTACCTTCCTCAAGCAACCCCTCGATTGGTCCCTTATAAGGGTACCAATCTCCAGGGATGCTTCCGGATCTTCCGCGACCAGGGCTTTCACTGCAGGCCTAGCTCTGACTACGGACCTACATTCGGGGGTCCTAAGTGCCCTAACGCAGTCTGGTAAGTCCTCTTCGAAGGTACTTAAGCATAGTAGTAGTAAGCCTGTCTCTTGGCACCTAGCAAGAGGCACTCGCGACAATGAGCCATCTTGGTTGCGGATCATGCAGGTACATGTTTTCATGTCCTTAATAAGCCCTAAGGTGCTTTGGGCAAAGAGGCTCAGCAACAAGGGGTTTCGGGCGGAGGTGTCTACTTCGTGAGATTCTAGTACACCCCCAATGGTTGTATCCCCTTTGACTATGCTGAACGGCAAACGACGTTTTCCAAGGGTGTTGGATGTTGCGCCTAAACCCGCAAACGACTTTTTCCTAGAATCAACCCAGGGGAAACTTAGGCCTAACGCCTTAAGTCTCTTCTCGGCTAGTGCTCCCCAGGATGCACTATGGCAGGTGGAATTGCAACCTTCGTCGAGGGCACCCCATACGTGGGCCTCTAACGGGCCCCACATGTCTACTAGGGGTAAGTTGTCAATTCGGACTAGATCGCTACCAGAAGCTGATCCTGCACCTGCAATATTCCTAGGAAAGACCTTAGGTTTTCCGTCGCCCTTCCCTTTAGCCTTCGCCTTAGAGAGGGCCTTGGGCGGTGCAGGTTGGCTTGGCTCTGAAGGTGAGATCCCTCTACCTTTACCTCGCTTAAGCCACCTAGGCCGGTGCCGCGGTCGAAGCTGAGCTATCACTGCCGGGCAGGTCCTGTCGAGAAGCGGAGGCACTGGCCCGGGAGGGTCCAGTGAAGTGGTTAGGCCTCGTGACGTAAGGATCACGAGGCTCCTCTTCAGCTTGCACATAGGCTTGTGCTGCGTCTGCCTCCCATACAACCGACCTATCTACGAAACCACCCTTAGGGTTTTTGTTGAAATGCTTCTCACTGCATGCCCAGGTATCAGGTTAGACAGGTGTGTAGTCTGCTTGAAGGGATTGCCGGCACTTGTATAGTTTCCTTCAGGTAGGCTTGTACATGTGTGTTTCCCGTAGCCATTTTGGCTCAAGGGGAAGGCTGCGTAGGAAAGCCTCTTGAGCCATGTGTACTGTAACCAGCAACTTGTAAAGCTGTACAGGTCGTTTGTTGGTTTGTCGGTTCTCTTGTTGCTTCGTTGAGATCGTGAGTCGCCTCTGCGCCCAGCCATAGAAAACATTCTGCGTGAGCTTCGCTGCAGGGTATGGCCACCCAGGGTGAACACCTTCAACAGGTGATGAGCCCAACGCCTGGGCCAGAAGCAACCGGAGCGGTGGCTTCTCCGGCCTCTCTGCCTGGAGTGCGGGGAGGCGGGGATGCACCGCAGACTACAGTGAATGGTACAACCGCCGGAGTTGGAGTGCCATCGCCCTCTGGGCTTGCGCAGCCTATTGGGGATGGAATCCAGCAAACTATGATGGATGCGTCGTCGGGGCCATCGACTTCCACAGCTGGTCCAGTGCCATCCCCTCAGCTGCCACAAGAAACTGTTGGAACAGCCGGCCAACCGAGAGTTTCAGCAGTCGGTAGGACAGGAGGCGATGGAACACTAGGCCAGGTTGGAGGCTTGGGCACAGCTGGCGTTACGTATGAAGCAGTATCTACCACGGAGGTCGCTGATGCGAGTGGGGTACATGGAGATGCAACTGCAGTGACTCAGGGTTTCAGTGTGGCCACCGAAAGTGGAATGGCTAGCGCTCAGATCAATGTTGCCGCAGGCGTCTCAGGGTACAACCCATCTGCAGCGAATCCTGGAAGTAGTGCTGAGGGCTTTGAAACGCCCAGATCAACGGCGTACGGGGCGTCAGCGGTCATGCAGACTGGGGCTCAGGCTTTTGCTAGTCAGTTGCTAGGAAGAGTGCAGTCTCTGTTTGGTGGCGCGGCGAACGTACAGCCACTGCCGCAAGGGTGGGCTCCCAGTCCACTGACTTCTCCTCCAAGGCCGTCGCGACCACTACAGCCCCTCGAGAGAGGAGGCCGCGTCCTGCAAGATGAGTGTCAAGTGCCGATGCCGTTGTTCACTGGTGCCAACGCGCAGCAGCTTGCTGCCATGGAGCAAAGAGCTCCCTTGCTCTACGGGTCCGGGTCTCCGGACAGGCCTCCGCACACCGAGTCCTCATCTATTCCGCATGATGCGATTCAGGCAGAAGTCGCGCGACAGCTTGATGGGTTGAAGCAGCAACTGCGAGCTGAGCAAGAGAGAGCTGGTCGTGCTGAGGCCGAACTCTCGAGGATTCGGTCTCAGCAGGCTGGTGAAGTTGAGGCTACGGCGTTGCAGCAGGTGGGTACTAGGGAGGTTGGCTTTAGTGGGTTTGGTGATAGTGGGTTCGGTTCGCATCCTGTCGCCAACACTGGGGTTGGATTTGCCCCTTCTTCATCCTCACCGCCTCCTCCTCCGCCTCCTTCCGCTCCCGAGCCTCAGGGCTTCGCTGGTTTGTTCTCAGGGCTCCTTGGTTCCGGTGCGCGGTCTTCCAGCCCTGCACCGCAGAGGCCACAAGCAGAACCCAGAGGCACACTGCCAGCAGGAGCCGCGAGTGCATCAGGACCCACAGATCGTGAGATACTGATTGCTGGGATGCATCAACTTCAAGATGCCATGTCAGAGATGCTCAAGGGATCTCG
Source organism: Symbiodinium sp. CCMP2592 (assembly GCA_905221615.1). Lineage (NCBI taxonomy): Eukaryota > Dinophyceae > Suessiales > Symbiodiniaceae > Symbiodinium > Symbiodinium sp. CCMP2592. The sequence goes on along the minus strand of CAJNDT010003336.1, from coordinate 707,797 downwards.
TGCCGAACGCGATGGCGGCAATTCTCCCACCAACCCTGAAGCTGTTAAGCCAGGCATCTCGAGTTTCCCAGCTTTGGCAGAGCTCACTTCGGATGAAGGGTCTCTTCTGTACCAAGATTGGTTAGTCGTGATTGGGGGTTTGGTCGGTGATGTTTCGGACACAGCAGCAGAGTGGTGGCGTCAGGTTTTGGGTGTGGTTGATACGGCCTATGGGGTTTGGATTTCGTCATCACCCTTGGATAGGCTAAAGGTTGAGCCCGTTGTACCGGCTGAGTTGCTTCAAGGGCGATGGGCGCGTGTCAACTTTAGGATCTGTAGTATGCTTATGGCGGCAGTTCCCGAGTCTATCAAAGCAGACATTGTGGCCCGCAAATGCAATCAATCAGCTCCTTCCATCCTTTTCCGTTTGCACACCACGTACCAACCAGGTGGAGGTTCAGAAAAGGAGGTTATTCAGAAGAATCTCATGCAGCCCACTCCAGCATCTGATCCCTCCTCAGCCGTGAAGTCTTTGCGTGAGTGGATTCGTTGGTACAATCGCTGTGAAAGTTGCAACATGTCACCTCCGGACTCGACCATTTTGTCCAAGAGCCTCACTACCATCACTAGCCAAGTTTTGGCGCAGCATGAAGAAGCGAAGTTTCGAACGTTTATGCTTCGTTCCATGTTAAAAATGGATGCTCAACCAACTTCGTCTGCAGTCCTGGAGTACCACAAGCACTTGCTTGCAGAGATGGAAGCCCTTGCAGTCTCTAAGGCCACAGGTGTGAGTGCCCCTAAGGTTCGAGCTGTAGGCACGCCCAGTCCGGGAACATCTCCAAAGGCCAGTGGGCAGCCGCAGGCTTCAAAGCCCTGCAAGTTTTTCATGGGTACTTCGGGGTGTAGGCGGGGTCCTAAGTGCACGTTTAGCCACGACATGTCAGGACTTTCTCGTCAGGAGCGCAGCAAAAAGTGCTTAGCATGTGGCTCTGAGGCACACCGCCAAAAGGACTGCCCGGTAGCTGGAGGAAGCCCAAAGGGGAAAGGACAGCCAGGTGGAGGAAACACCAACAATGCTGCAGGCCACAGGCCTACAACGGCTGATCAGGCGTCTACTGCAATCCAGCCGGGCGCGAGCCCAGGCCGAGCGGAGGACTTCACAGCGTTTATGCGCATGATGTTTGCAGCTGCCAGTTCTTCCGAAGCCTTTCCTCCTGCATCCACCCCAGCCGCTCCCGCGCAGCCTCCGGCGATTGAAGACAAACCTGCAGCGCAGGAGGAGCCTAAGCCGAGCATCAAGACCATCCATCTCACAGCCATTGAGCCTGGGCAGGTTTTGGAAGTAGATGGTAGTCCTAGTTTTTTGGCTTTGGTAGACAGTGGGGCCACTCATGCCCTTCGCGCTGCAAGTTCCGAAGCTGAATGGGCTAGTGCGCAACCCGTTGTCGTGTCACTGGCTGGAAAGGAGACTTCGGCTATGCGTTTGTCTGCTGCTGGTACTCTTCTGTTGCCTCCCACATCCAGTGCCCAAACCATCGTGCCGCTGGGTTCTGTCATCCAGCAGCTGGGGTATCGTTTGGATTGGACTGCCTCGCGATGCCGTTTGATTGCTCCTTCGGGTCGTGCCTTTCGCTTGAGGGTTAAAGGTGGGTGTCCAGAGATCATGGAATCAGAAGCCTTGGTGCTAATCAGCAAGCTAGAAGAAAAGCGGCTAGAGGACTTGAAGTCTCTGGAGGCGAATGTGGCCGAAGGTACCTCTCGCATCCGAGCTGTCAAAGCCTTGATGTCAAAGAGCTGGTGGGATCACATGCAGGACTATGTGAGCCTTGGATCTACCAATTCAGCCCAACTAGCGTTGCAGGCCGCGCCTTTCTTGGCAGATGTTCCCCAAGCAGCTTTGCAGGGACTTGTTGAGGATGTTGCTCAGGTTTCAGGATGGGAGCTCCTAAAGGGTTTGACGCATCTCAATCGGCGTCGCCGTCGTGCATTGCTCAATGCCCCAGAGTGGATTGTTCATCTGTACGCTGGAGCCCCAGGCCCTAAACCCTTTTCGCACCTTGAGTCCAAGAATGTGGCTGTCCTGGAATTGGACATTACCAGAGGCTCAGACCAAGATGTGCTACGCACTCCTGCTTGGCGCGCTCTAGTTTGGGGTGCCGTGCATGGCAAAGTGTCGCATCTTCTTGGTGCTCCACCGCGTGGTACGTTTGACACACATGCTCATGGGAGTAGCGTTGTCCCACCTGTGCGCGGGCCATTGGACTTATATGGCCTTCCAGATTTGTCAGCAGCACAACGGTCGAAGGTTGATCGTGAAACGGCTTTGCTTTGCCGACAGATTTGGTTGCATGCTGTGGCGACGGCAGGTCGCAAGGTTAGGCCGCCAGCTGGAGTTACTAGGCTTGAGGTTGGCTTTCTGCTTGAGCACCCGATGCTTATTGATCGCTACGTGCCTCCTTCGCATGCCTTGTTTGGTCAGGTCCCTAGTTTTTGGAATACTGGACTTTGGAATTCCTATGCCGATGAAGCAGGGTTGTTTGAAGTTCATGTCTACAAGGGGGATTTAGAGCATGTGATAAGTAGGCCTACGACCTTAGGCACGAACTATGGTGATTTGCAGTACCTAGAGACCCTAAGCCTTGACAAGGGTTTGCGTGGTGTCACTGTGCAGGCAGCCGCTGCAGAGCCTGAGAGTGAGAGCAGTGGCATGCCTCATTTGCATCGCAAGTCCCATGAGTCAGCTCGATGGGCCCCTGGTTTTGCCCAAGCCGTGAGCATGAGCATCCAAAACTGGTCTAGGTGGTTCCGCATTGCTAAAACAAAGGCAGACGAACAGGCTTGGAGGGATCATGTGAAGAATAATCACCAACCGTTTCGGAAGGACTGTAGTGTGTGCATCAGAACTGCCGCCTCAGGACGCCGCCACGTTGGTGTGACTCACCCCTCGCAGTTCACTCTGTCTGCGGATGTCTGTGGACCTCTGAAGGTGCCAGCTGTTGACCCGGAAGGTAGGTCAAAGGCGCCGAAGAAGTTCAAGTATTTTCTAGCTGCTTCGTATCGCTTTCCTCGTTTGCACGGCATGCCCGAAATTCCAGACCCCTTAGATGAGGTAGATCTCTCCAAGGAGGAGCCGCTGGACGATTTCCTTGAGGGTGCAGGTACAGGGCTAACTGAAGAAGAAGCGAGGGATATCTTAGAGAATCTTAGTGAAGATGATGCCCCACCTCTTCCGCCTCCACCACATGCTCCGGACGACAGTTACAGCCCCTCTAAAGAGGAGGCCGAGAGCCAAGAAGCAGAGGAGGAGGAAGATGGAAAAGAGGCTCAGGAGGAGGAAGCTGACGACGAGGAGGAGGCACTCCCGAATCGCGGTCCTCAAGAAGGGGATTGGGAGTTTGAGTACTCAGATCTCAAAGAGCCAGTGCAGTCTGACAGGCTCATGTTCTGCGTTCCGCTGTTTGACAATAAGTCGCCTTCCGTCCTTGAAGCCCTTCAAGAAATTTACCTCTACTTGCGGGCACTCAATCTTCCAGTCTTGCGTTTGCATACCGATAGGTCGCGTGAGTTCATGAATAAGGCCACTCGCAAGTGGTTTGCAAATCAGCTCGTGAGGGTCACCACAACTGAGGGTGATGCGCCAGCCCAAAACGGCTCAGCAGAGCGCACCATCAGGTGGCTTAAGACTCGGGCACGAACTCTACTGCGAGCTGCTGATTTCCCGCCGCCCCTGTGGGCATGTGCAATGCGAGCTGCTGCAGCACAGCAGAGGTCTGAGGTACTAGGTATGGCCACGAAGCTTGCAGCGCCTTTTGGTGCTAAGTGCCTGGTGCGCGTGAAGGCCTACACGTCTGTTGCAGCTGCTAAGGGCGAGATTGCCGAACGGTGGATTTCAGGTCGGTATGCGGGTTTATCTCCAACGGTTAATGAAGGTCATTTGGTGTACAGGGATGATGGCAAAGGCAATGGGTTCACACAGTCGCTGCACGTGAGAACTAAGGTTGTTGAGCCTCCTGAGTGCCCTGAGCAGTTTGAGGGCGAGTCTCTCCCTGTAAGGCGTCGCGTTGTAGGAAAGTCCCCGCCAGAAGCAGAGCTGAGAGCTGCCCAGCTCGGCTCATGGACGTGGTCTGAGCTTGAAGCTGGCGCAAAGACTTTGCTGCAGGAATGGGATCCTGAGGCTGCCAAGAATCTCCTCATGCAAGTTTGCCAAGCCTACCCCGAAGAGCAGTATCAAGCTGGAATGTTCCGTAGGGGAGGGATAGTAGGCTGTATGCGATCGACTTGGAGTAAGCCGTGGCTTGCCTCACTGTGCGCGCGCCTGTTGCAGCATCACGCACCTGATGCTACCTTCACGTCGGTGTGTTTGTCCAACTCGTGTCAAAAGGACATTCACACTGATTCTTCCAACCTTCCGGGAACTACAAATCTCATCCTACCAGTGTGTCTTCCTAAGCGTGGGGGCGATCTTTGGGTTGAGTTAGGTAGTGGGGATGTTGTTAGGGGGTCTATTGTAGAGCACACTGATGCACGAGGTCGCAAGCGTCACGGTGTGGTGCACAGACTTGAAGAGGATGAAGTTTTCGAGTTTGATCCTAAGCGGCATCATTTCGTAACTCCCTTCAAGGGCACCCGCGTCGTTGTTATAGGCTACACTTCCGACGTGCTTGGAAAGGCCGAAAAAGATGACCTTGACGGCTTAGCAGATTTGGGATTTCCTCTCCCAGACTCCGCCTATCTCCAGGCCCCGCGTCTGTCTCAAGTACAGGAGGAGGAGGAGGCCACTGAGGCTCATGAGATCCCTATCCATCAACACCCTAGCTTCCCGGAGAGCCAACCCGTCAACAAAGGTGGTGGTTGGCAAGAGGTCTTTCCAGTTGCAGATGGGTTTGTAGACTTCGCTGTGAACTGGTCGTGTTCGTATCGGCCAGTTGCCCCTGTATGCAGCCCCTCTAAAGAGGAGGCCGGACCAGAGCAGAACCAAAGACCCGTTGAGATTGATGAGGCCTGGCCGGTTACTGTGTCTTGGGACATGTATGTTCCGCAGGAGCCCATGAGCGATGCCGCAAACGCCAGCAACTGCAGTTTGAGGGTGCTTAAGGTTGTAGAAAGTGGTTCGCGGAGCTCGTTAGAGGAGGAGGGTTTCGTAAGCGAAGGTAGACCCGTAATCCCCTACCGCCTGTGCAAAGCCGAACCGACGTTCACGAAGAACATAGAACACCTTCTAAGCAATCTAAGCTCACCTCTGCAAATCGTTCACACTGTAGACCCCGCAGAAGTCGCACTCAATCCAATCCCTTGGATTCCGTCCATTGAGAAAGAAGTAAAGGCCATTGAGCATGCGGTGCTCAGACTGCGCCCTTCAGACCCCAGGCAGGCCGAGTACTTGAGTGATCCTCGACTGCAGGTGGTACCTTCCAAGTTTGTGTTCACAGTGAAACCGCCCGACCAAGGGGCAGCAGCTGTTGGTGACACTGGGAAGCTTGCGCTCACTCAGCCCGACAACAGTACAGAGGCCCTTCAGGGCGCTCCAAAGGCTTCGTCGCAAGGCCAAAGTTTGTACCGTCGGAAAGCGAGACTTGTTGCTTGCGGAAATGTGGCGCCAAATACAGGCTTGGATGTGTATGCTGGAGGTGCTCAGGCTGAGAGCTTGAGAACAGTGATTGCCCTGGCAAGCTTCTTTGGTTGGTTGTTGGGAGTGTTGGATATCACCAGCGCGTTCCTCAAAACGCCTATTCCTTGTCTTGAAGGTTTCCCCATCTTTGCGTTGACCCCGCCCCGCTTGTTGGTCAAGCTTGGTCTTGCAGTTGCACATGAGCTGTGGATACTATCCCACGCGGTTTACGGCCTTCGAGAGGCCCCGCGCTTGTGGGGACAGTATCGAGATGCTTGTTTGGCAGCGTTGGTGTGGGACCTTGACGGCGTGACCTACCGGCTTGAGCCTTCGACCCTAGACCCGAACTGGTGGAAAGTCGTCAGGGTTGAAGGTGGTCGCGTTGAGGGCGCATTGTTGGTGTACGTTGATGACTTCTTGTTGTGTGGGTCGCTAGGTGTCCTTCAAAGTTTGGCAAAGGCTCTGCAAGAAAAGTGGGCCACAACACCGTTTGTGGTAGCTACCCCAGAGCAGCCGATCAAGTTCCTTGGCGTGGACATCATTGTCATTCCTCGTGGGTTTGTTCTCTCACAGCAGTCGTACGCAGAAGAAGTCTTGCGGCTTCATGAGGTACCTTGCCACGTGAGGGGTAGAATCCCTTGTCCTCGGGAGCTAGCGTCGTTTGAAGTTGGCGAAGGAGACTCCAGCCCCCCTGACGGGGAGGCCGTTCACCGCGCGCAACAGGTGACTGGTGAACTGCTGTGGTTGTCTCAACGTACTCGCCCGGACCTGGCGTTCACTGCCAGCTTGCTTGCTAGTTTGTCTACGAAGGCGCCTTGTCGTGCTCTACGCATTGCTGACCGTGCCTTGGCTTACTTGCAGCGAACCAAGACAGCGTCGCTGGTGTTTGAGGCGGACGGAACCCAACTTCACGGTTGGAGTGACGCAAGCTTCTCGCCAGAAGGCCTTCGCTCACATGGAGGCTGGTGCGTGTGTGTGCATGGATGTCCAGTTGCTTGGAGGTCGGCGCGTCAAGCTTTTGTGACACTTTCTACTGCTGAAAGTGAACTCACTGCTTCGATTGAGTGTGCAATCGCGCTTGAATCAATTGAGGCGTTGCTTCACACGGTTGGTTTTGACGTTGCGGAAGAAAGGGTTTTGCACGTTGATTCCCAAGCGTCACTTGCGATTTCTGACGGTCATGGATCATGGAGAACGCGACACCTACGGGTAAGAGCTGAGTACCTTCGTGAGCAGACTCGCTCTGGGAAGCTGAGGCTTGCCTTCTGCCCGGGTGTGGAACAGCTTGCAGATCTACTGACCAAACCTCTTCCGTCTGCAAGGATTGAAGAGCTTGTCAGGTTATGGGGCATGCGTGACTTTGCGGGTGATACAGCCGACCGAGAGGTCAGGCCGAGCTCGTCAGCAGCTGTCGACCCAGTCGCGTTGAGTGCCTTGTTGTGTTTGCTTCAGATCCAACCTGTGCGAAGCTCGAGCCGTGAATCCGAGTATCCCGGCTTGCAGCTTGATGGATCCCTGGAGCTTTACTTCGTTCTTGGCATGGCATTGGTTTGTGTCCTTGTTGTGTGGGAGTGGTTGAAGAGATTGTGGGATCGGCTTGATGCGTGGTGGGCTGGTTCGCATGCGTCGTCTCGTCGAGCCCGTCGTTTGAGGCGTATGCAGAGAGCTGTTGAGGATGAGCTTGCTGCCCAACTGCAGGGCATGAGTCTTGAGGACGTGTCTTCCAGACCACCAGCAGGTGAGTCCACAGCTCACAACGAGAGGGCACCTGTGCCTTCGCAGTCCTCCCACGAGTTGCCTGCTGCACCACGGCCCAAGGCCACACAGTCTCGTCGCCGCCCTGCAGTGCGTGAGCAGTCTACTCAAACGGATCGTGAGCCTGCTTTCCAACCAGTCACAGGAGTCCCACCAGATCCGATGCCTGCCAGGATCGAAATCCGCACGCAGTATGAACTTCCCCAAGGTCCCTTTTACTTCACTGCGCACGGGGATTGTGTTCATCTAGATTCTAATTGTTGGGGTTTAAGGCGTAATACACCCTTAACTACCCGCAACTTGTGCCGTGTTTGCAGAGACCGCCACCGCACAGGTCTCTAAAGGCAAGCCAAGGTTCAAGGCTAGAGGTCCCAGGAACGGGCATGCTGTAAATAGTGCAGCGTGTGCTAGTTGCCTGTCGGCTCTAGCAAGGAGGAGTGTTGAAATGCTTCTCACTGCATGCCCAGGTATCAGGTTAGACAGGTGTGTAGTCTGCTTGAAGGGATTGCCGGCACTTGTATAGTTTCCTTCAGGTAGGCTTGTACATGTGTGTTTCCTGTATCCTTTGGCTTAGGGGAAGGCTGCGTAGGAAAGCCTCTTGAGCCATGTGTACTGTAACCAACAACTTGTAAAGCTGTACAGGTCGTTTGTTGGTTTGTCGGTTCTCTTGTTGCTTCGTTGAGATCGTGAGTCGCCTCTGCGCCCAGCCATAGAAAACATTCTGCGTGAGCTTCGCTGCAGGGTATGGCCACCCAGGGTGAACACCTTCAACAGTTTTCCTTAGGGGTCGGCTCGACTGGATTAGGGGCCTTAGGGATATTTTGGTTTTGGCTCGACGACGAGGATGCCTGAGCATTCCTCGAAGAGGATGCTTGAGCATTCCCCTGTGGAGGCGAGGAGGCTTCCGCCTTCCACTTGGCGCGGATGTACTCAGGTCCTGCTTTAGCGCAGGCCTCTCTGTACTCCTCCTCGCGCCTCTGTGCGTCGAGCTCTCTTCTCCTGGCGAAACCTTCTGCCAGGATCTGTTCACGTCTGCGCCTCCAAGCATCATGCCGTGGGAGATTCTGGAGGTCCAGATCTCGCTCTGTTGGATCCTCCCACCAAGGGACCGGTTCGGTTCCCTGTCGCTGGCGTGCTTGGAAGTCCAGCTGCATGATCTCCCGTCCGGGAACGTGTCGCACCTGCAGACGGTTCTGAGCCGCCGACGCTGAGACAGGAGGCGTCACACTGTCGGATTCGGCGTCATTCTGAGTCGCTGGCGCGCCTGCTCAAAGGCTGCGTCCAGATCCTCTTGAGCCTGCCTGGCGATATAATCGTCCAGCCCCGCAACATTGTAGGATCCTGGCGATCCGTCGTCTGACGAACCACCTGGGAACGGGTCGTACAGATCGTCATCGGCCCTGAAGCTTTCTATCAGAATAGCTTCTCGATAATCGCGATCGAGGTCCGGGTCCTGACTGTGCACAACGGAATCGGTCCCCAGGGGATCCGAAATGTTGTACAGCTCCGGTGTATTAGGAGCTGGCTCAGGCTCTGGAGCTGGATCTGGCTCTGGAGCAGGAACGGCTGGGACAGGCTGTCTACCCTTTCCCTTTCCTTTGTTGCGCCCGGGGCTACGCCCTCGGGCCACCATTGCTGTCGGGGCGAACTCCCAAGAGGGACTTATGGGACTAGATCCGACTACCATGGTGATTGCTTCCTTAAGCCATAAGTGAAGCCCTGTTGGGTGAATCCGTTCCTCCAACGCGATGGCCTGGTTGATGCGATCTTGGTATAAACCCATGATCTGCAACACCGCCTCGGGGTCGAGGTCGGCGGTCGCGTCGTCAGCGGTAACCGCTTGAACCAAGGGAAGCGCAAGGTCTGTCGCTTCCAAGACGCGCTCCGAGACGGCCTTCCGTTCTCGGTGAAACTCCTGCGGCACTTCATCGACGAATGTACCACACATTCTGCAGAAGGTTCGGGATGTTGTCCTCGAACTACCCCGATGGTCTGTTGCCTCGCGTGAGCATACAGAGGGGTCCACGGTATATACATGTTCTCGTTTCTCCTGGGATACATGGCCGCAGTCCCTGCAGGTCTTGCGGACGTAATTTGCGGAACTTCCTTGGTAGGAGAATTCCGTGCACGAGCTACACTTCTCCGCCAGAGGCGGGTTCGGTGGTGTCTTCTTCTTCGCGCCCTTTCCCCTCGGGCGAGGGTTATAGGTTCCCTCAGGGATACCTATTGAGGCACGAGTTTCACGATAATACTGACCTCCTACACCTTGCTGAATGGCGTAATACCTATTAAACCAGGTCAGGAAATCTCTAAGGTGTGCAGCGGGGCTCGGCTGGACAAGAGCCCAGCGCACGAATTCCGTCTTACGGGATACTTCCTCGTAAGTCTGCCCCTTGTGTTGACCGAGACTGAATCTTCGGTCGCTCCCCTCCATCTGCATTGAGCTAGATGGTTGTGAGGGAGCTGCCTTGGAACTAGCTTTGCTTAGATCACTCACCATGTGGCCACTAGGGTCCACATCGTTCCCTGAGGGAACGTACAGGCCCCCGTCGGGGTCCTGTCGTGGCTCCACAATTGCGATGTGGGCCCGGGGCTTTCGTTTCCCTCCTTTAGAGGTAGGGAACTTGCACTCGGGGTCACCGGCCCAGTGACCAATAGCTCCACACCTGAGGCATTTTGACCGTGCCTTCAGGTTTTTCATTTTCTCGCGACGTTCGTCGAGCGTAAGGTGTGATCGCACTACCTTACCTTTCCCCTTTCCTTTGCGGCCCTTGCCCTTACGCCCCTTCGCTTTTCCGAATGCGGCGTTCGCGGCAAGCTGCAATTGAATTACATGGCCGCTGTCTGCATCCTCGGGATCAAGCTCCTCGAGGCAGTTAAGGGCAGTTGCCTCTTCTTCCTCGAGCTCGAATTCCTCGTAGCCCGGGTCCTCTTCCTCCTCCCCGGCGGGGTAGGAGTGAGGATCATACTCAGACTCGTCCCCAAAGGCGGGGTACGAGGTGTCGTCGTACTCTTCGGCGTCGTCGCCATCGTCCGGCGGCGCGTCGTCGTAGTATTGCGTCTCGTCTTCAGCGACGTAGGCGCGACGGTTAAAACCCTTAGACCTATTCTTACCGTAGCCCTTAGGGTTCCCGCGGCGGGCACCAGGATGGTGTTGCGGTCGGCGGTCCTGAAAGGTTCCGCCACCTAAGGAACGACCTTCCTTTAGGTGAACGCCGCTGTAGTGCTCCACTAGGGTAGCAGCGACCGCTTCAAAGCTCCGGTTGCTAGTGGTGCATGCCTTAATGACAAGGCACTCTTGCCGAGTCAATCCGGAAAGCTCCAATAGCAATTCCACGCGCATCGGCTCGGAAAGCTCGATGCTGGCGTCGAGAGTTTTAAGCAGTTTCCACCAGCGTCGTCGCCGGCTGACGTACGACAGCATCGACTCGCCGCCTTGGCGTGCGAGGACACCTTGCTTCTGGCCTGCACGGAAGAGCTCTCGAGCTTCTTCGGTGGCACGGGGAAAGACGACATTCCTCAACTTGGTGATGAAATCCCGGAGGCCACCAGGGGCAGTCAGGGATTCGATACCGATATCCCGGGCGAGTTCGAAGGCTTCGTCCCGAAGTCCTTCCAGCACTTTATGCACCATTTCGGTTCTTGCTTTAACCGCATAGGATGACATTTCGTCGGCAACCAACAGTTCTGAGACCGAGTCGGATGACTTCGGTGCAGGTGGTCTCTTGCGAGATCCACCATCAGAGGCTGCTGCTGCTGCCTCGGCTGCTTCTGGCTCCACGGTCCTCTTAGGTTTGCTCCTGACAGCATCTTCGTACAGTTTAAGCCTCATAGAGGTCCTAAACTCCCAGTCGTGGAACGTACTGGGGGTGCCATCATATATGTAGCTCCCGCTACGAGTCTCAAGGGGAGTACTCGAGTACGTGGAGCGACTGTACCGAAGACCGGCCACGGACATGTTTGGCGAAAGTTCGAAGGGAAAGAATTGAGAGGGAGGTACGCAATGGTAGGTATTGAGCACAGGCTACAGGCTACTGCGATCCACGCAGATACAGGTCCCGGAGGTACCTGGCTCCGCTGCCAGTTTGAGAACTGGTGGATCTTTTCGCCGACTGCGAAGCTATCTGGATACGACTCAAGGGCCCTAACGGCAGCGGGATATATATATATATATATATATATATATATATATATGATGCAGGGCTGCCACAACCCCCCTCCCCCCCCCACCCCATGGTATCCTCCCCCCTTCCCCCCCGCCCCCCCCCCTGTGGTGTGGGGCCTGTGGTGGTACTTGTTTTGCCGCGACGTTCTTATGTGTTACTCCTTGTCTTCCCTCTTGCTGTGGCACCGGTGATACTGCTCATGATATTGTGCTGCTCTAGACCGGGACATGAGTCGACAATCAGACCATGCTCAACATCATCCTTGTCGTCGTCATCATCTTTAATACCTATCTGCCACCATCACCATCGCCATACAACCCTCATATAATTCAGCATTGCAATTCATGTCAGATGCTAGAAACTACTGAGCCGATTGCCGCTTTCCGCACACGGCAGGGCATAGCGCCACACTCCAGATCCGCGCACAAGGGTCAAGGGGCGGGCAAGGTGCGGGGCGGGTGGGCGTGCAGCAGGAGGGGAGGAGGGGGTGGGGGGATACCATGGGGGGGGGGGGGGGGGGGGGGGGGTTGTGCGGCTTAAATGGGGTATTATCGCCAGCTGAAACTGTGGGTTTTCACGCCTATAGTATTTAATATAGACAGGCAGATGGCGATTATATCCTGGGTCTGTTCGGTGGATGGTCCCGGGCCCGAATTAAATAATTTAAATAATTTAAATAATTTAAATCCTGGGGAGGGGGTCTGGGGGGGGTTCCGGGGCCCCGGGACCCTCCCCCAGGATTTAAATTATTTAAATTATTTAAATTATTTAAATTATTTAATTGGGGCCGGGAATTAAATAATTTAAATAATTTAAATAATTTAAACAATTTAAATAATTTAAATAATTTAAATCCTGGGGAGGGGGTCTGGGGGGGGTTCCGGGGCCCCGGGACCCTCCCCCAGGATTTAAATTATTTAAATTATTTAAATTAATTAAATTATTTAATTGGGGCCGGGAATTAAATAATTTAAATAATTTAAATCCGGAGGCCTCCCCCATATTTAAATTATTTAAATTATTTAATTGGGCCCGGGAATTAAATAATTTAAATAATTTAAATAATTTAAATCCTGGGGAGGGGGTCTGGGGGGGGTTCCGGGGCCCCGGGACCCTCCCCCAGGATTTAAATTATTTAAATTATTTAAATTATTTAAATTATTTAATTGGGGCCGGGAATTAAATAATTTAAATAATTTAAATAATTTAAACAATTTAAATAATTTAAATAATTTAAATCCTGGGGAGGGGGTCTGGGGGGGGTTCCGGGGCCCCGGGACCCTCCCCCAGGATTTAAATTATTTAAATTATTTAAACTATTTAAATTATTTAATTGGGGCCGGGGATTAAATAATTTAAATAATTTAAATAATTTAAATCCTGGGGAGGGGGTCTGGGGGGGGTTCCGGGGCCCCGGGACCCTCCCCCAGGATTTAAATTATTTAAATTATTTAAATTATTTAAATTATTTAATTGGGGCCGGGAATTAAATAATTTAAATAATTTAAATCCGGGGGCCTCCCCCATATTTAAATTATTTACATTATTTAATTGGGGCCGGGAATTAAATAGTTTAAATAATTTAAATAATTTAAATAATTTAAATCCTGGGGAGGGGGTCTGGGGGGGGTTCCGGGGCCCCGGGACCCTCCCCCAGGATTTAAATTATTTAAATTATTTAAATTATTTAAATTATTTAAATTATTTAATTGGGGCCGGGAATTAAATAATTTAAATAATTTAAATAATTTAAATATTTTAAATCCTGGGGGAGGGGGTGTGGGCGGGGTCCGGGGCAGGGAGTTAAATAATTTAAATATGGGGGAACCCCCTGGATTTAAATTAATTAATTCCGGGGGTCCCGGCCCTTTTCCAGGATTTAAATTATTTAAATTACTTAAATGGGGCCGGGAAGTAAAACCCCACCTACCCTCCCTCACCCATCCCTGCCACCCACCGACCCTCAGCGCCCACCCAGCGTCCCAACCCCCACCCCCCCTTTCTCCCACTTCACACTCCCTCCACCTGCTGCCCACCCTACCTCCCAAACACCCTCCCACCACCCTCTCACCCACCACTTCAAGGGCTAGGGATCCCACACATCTGCGGGCAAAATCTGGCGGAAGTGATCCGCCACCGAGCAAAAAGCCTGTAAACCAACAGATGTGCGAAATCCGTGGCCCTTTGTTTAATGCGGTATTTACAGGCTTTTTGCTCGGTGGCGGATCACTTCCGCCAGATTTTGCCCGCAGATGTGTGGGGTCCCTGGCCGTTGTTTTAACGCGGTATTTACAGGCTTTCTGCTCGGTCGCGGCTCGCAGGGATTAGGGGACACCCCTTGCGATTTGTGATTTTGGAACTTATTTGTTATAACAACCTTTAGGGGGAACACCACGACTTGCGATCTGTGATTTTGGGATCTGAGTTCTTACACACCTTCCCTCCACCTCCTGCCCACCCTACCTCCCAAACACCCTCCCACAACCCTCTCACCCACCACTTCAAGGGCTAGGGATCCCACACATCTGCGGGCAAAATCTGGCGGAAGTGATCCGCCACCGAGCAAAAAGCCTGTAAATACCGCATTAAAGACAGGGCCAGGGATTTCGCACATCTGTTGGCAAAATCTGGCGGAAGTGAGCAGTCGGTACTTCCGCCAAAATTTGCCAACAGATGTGCGAAATCCCTGGCCCTTTGTTTAATGCGATATTTACAGGCTTTTTGCTCGGTGGCTGATCACTTCCGCCAGATTTTGCCCGCAGATGTGTGGGATCCCTGGCCGTTGTTTTAACGCGGTATTTACAGGCTTTCTGCTCGGTCGCGGCTCGCAGGGATTAGGGGGACACCCCTTGCGCTCTTCGGTTTTCTGATCTGAGTTTTCACAAGACCTTAGGGGGACACCCCTTGCGATCTGTGATTTTGTGATCTGAGTTCTTACACAACCTTCCCTCCACCTCCTGCCCACCCTACCTCCCAAACACCCTCCCACCACCCTCTCACCCACCACTTCAAGGGCTAGGGATCCCACACATCTGCGGGCAAAATCTGGCGGAAGTGATCCGCCACCGAGCAAAAAGCCTGTCAATACCGCATTAAACAAAGGGCCAGGGATTTCGCACATCTGTTGGCAAAATCTGGCGGAAGTGAGCAGTCGGTACTTCCGCCAGAATTTGCCAACAGATGTGCGAAATCCGTGGCCCTTTGTTTAATGCGGTATTTACAGGCTTTTGGCTCGGTGGCGGATCACTTCCGCCAGATTTTGCCCGCAGATGTGTGGGATCCCTGGCCGTAGTTTTAACGCGGTATTTACAGGCTTTCTGCTCGCAGGGATTAGGAGGACACCCCTTGCGATTTGTGATTTTGGAACTTATTTGTTATAACAACCTTTAGGGGGACACCACTTGCGATCTGTGGTTTTCGGTTCTGAGTTTTCACAAAACCTTAGGGAGACACCCCTTGCGATCTGTGATTTCGGGATCTGAGTTCTTACAAAACCTTGGGGGGGACACCCCTTGCGATTTGTGGCGTTGGAATTCATTTGTTATAAAAAGCTTTAGGGAAACACCCCTTGCGATTTATTGTTTTGGAACTTGTTGTTTCAACGAACCCTTAGGGGGATATCCCTTGCGATCTGGGTTTTTGGGATCTGAGTCTGTACAAATCTTGGGGCGACACCCTTGTGAGCTGTGATTTTATCTGTGTTTTTGCAGAACTTCAAGGAAAAAGATTTCTTGCCGACGCAGGGGTAGATGGAGCTCTCTTGTCTTTGGTGAAGTTGAAGGGGCCTGTCTGCTGTGCTGAGATGGACCTCTCTCCCGTCTCATTACATGGGAGGAAGCTCTCAATCATTTCTTGTGGAGGATGAAGTAGAAGACTTTTCTTTTTGGAAGCAAGGGGAGCCCTGGCTTCTCTTGCTAGGAGCGAAGTCTCTTCAATCTTCTTAAGATAAAAGCGACTTACCAAGAGGTAAAGTCTCTCTCTGCTCAAATAAAGCTCTCGTCGCTTACCAAAATATCTTGGAGTGAGTTCTCTTCCTGCTTCACAGCAGGGTAAGGTAGAGGGCTTGGGCTTCTCGTTTCGTTTTGAAGGCCACGGGGAGGACTGGCTTTTCTCTTGTCAAAGTTTGAAATTTGGAAAAGCTCTATCCTTCCTTCCTGATCGTAAGCTCCCTTCCAAGTTTTTTTCTCGAGGAGGAGATGTTCAGGAGCTGTCGCTCCTGACGAACAGAGAAAGAAGTTTTCTTCTTATCGCCAGAGAGGCAGTCGGAGCTCCCTTCTTTCTCGTGATGCGTTGTTCTTTTGCCACGAACAACCTTTGGGGACTGTTTTCTTGCTTTGGAGCATGAGGTCTTTTCTTTTGAAGGCTGGCGACTGAGAAAGGTATAAGAAATCTCCTCTAGAGAAATCTGCTCTTGCCAAGAATAACTAGGAATGAGAACGCTCTGTCCTCACCTCTTGAGAGATATCTCTCTTCTATCCCTTGGAGAGGAAGTGGTGGCGACATGGAGAAGTTAGAAGGGTTTCTTTCTTGATTCAGAGGGTGGGAGAGGGCTGCTCATGTCTTGTTGAAGGCTGAGGGGAGGATCGGACTCTTCTTTTGTCGATTGAGAGAGCTCTGTCCTCACTTCTTGAGAGCTATCTCTCTTCTATCCCTTGAGGAGGAAGAGGGGACGACAAGGAGCTCCTCTCTCTTCTTGTCGACGAAGAGGCAGCCGCAGTTCTTATTGAAACTGGAGATGCTTTGAGCCCTGTCTTCTTCGACTAGAAGCGAGCTCCCTTCAATTCTCTTCAGAGGAGATGGAGACCTACCAAGAGGTAGAGGGGCTCGCTGCTAGAAATCAGCTGAATGACTTGGAGGGACTCTCTCCGTGTTTTCGTTGAGGGTTGGGGGAATCCCTACCGTTTCTTCTTGAGCGTCAAGAAAATTACAGGATCTCTTTCCACTGCCAAGAGAGAAAGGTGGTTTCTTCTTCTTGTGCGTTGCCCTTTTCCATCTTTTGAAAAGGTAAGGGAAGTAATCAGGATCTCTTTCCACTGCCAAGAGAGAAAGGAGGTTTCTTCTTCTTGTGCGTATGCTGTTCTCCATCTTTTGAAAAGGTAAAAGAAATGCTCAAGATCCAACCCCTTATGAAGAGAGAAAGGAGTTATCTTCTTTCCGGCCGATGGGTAAACGGAGACCTTTGAATTCTCGTGAAGTTGGAGGGGCCTGTCTGCTGGGCTGAGATGAAGCTCTCTTGCGTCTCATTACATGGGAGGAAGCTCTCAGTGATTTCTTGTGGAGGATGAGGTAGAAAATCTTTCTTTTTGGAAGCTAGGGGAGCTCTGTCCTTTCTTGCTAGGAGCGAGGTCTCTTCAGTCTTCTTAAGACGAAAAGGCGACATACCAAGAGGTAAGAAGGATGCTCTCTTCTGCTGCCACAAATCACCTGGGGACTGCCTTCTTGTGTTTTGGAGCATGAGGTCTTTTCCTTTTAAATGCTGAGGGACGACCAGATGTCTCTATTTGAAAATTGGGGGGAGCTCCACCCTTTCTTCTTGAGTTGGGGGGAGCTCCACCCTTTCTTCTTGAGTGTATGCTCTCTTCCATCTTTAAAACGGCGACGGAAACAATCAGGACCCCCTCCCCATATCAGGAAAGAAAGGAGGTCTCTTCTTGCCGAAGGGTAAACGGTGCCCTCTTCTTTCTCATGAAATTAGAGCGGCCTGTTTGCTTTGTTGAGATGGCGCTTTCTTTTGTACCATTAGTTTGGAGGACGCTCTCAGTCTCTTCTTGTCGAGGATGAGGCAGAGGATTTGTCTTTTTGGAAGCTAATTCAGAGCATGGGGTAGAGGGCTGCTCATGTCTTGTTGAAGGGTGAGGGGAGGATCAGACTTTTCTTTTGAAGATTGAGCGAGCTCTGTCCTCACTTCTTGAAAGCTATCCCTCTTCTATCCCTTGAAGAGGAAGAGGGGACGACAAGGAGCTCCTCTCTCTTCTTGTCGACGAAGAGGCAGCCGCAGTTCTTATTGAAACTGGAGATGCGTTGAGCCTTGTCTTCTTCGACTAGAAGCGAGCTCCCTTCAATTCTCTTCAGAGGAGATGGAGACCTACCAAGAGAGAGAGGAGCTCGCTGCTAGAAATCAGCTGAATGACTTGGAGGGACTCTCTCCGTGTTTTCGTTGAGGGGTGGGGCATCGCCGCCCTTTCTTCTTGAGCGTATGCCCTTTTCCATCTTTTGAAAAGGTAAGGGAAGTAATCAGGATCTCTTTCCACTGCCAAGAGAGAAAGGAGGTTTCTTCTTCTTGTGCGTATGCTGTTCTCCATCTTTTGAAAAGGTAAAAGAAATGCTCAAGATCCAACCCCTTATGAAGAGAGAAAGGAGTTATCTTCTTTCCGACCGATGGGTAAACGGAGACCTTGAATTCTCGTGAAGTTGGAGGGGCCTGTCTGCTGGGCTGAGATGAAGCTCTCTTGCGTCTCATTACATGGGAGGAAGCTCTCAGTGATTTCTTGTGGAGGATGAGGTAGAAAATCTTTCTTTTTGGAAGCTAGGGGAGCTCTGTCCTTTCTTGCTAGGAGCGAGGTCTCTTCAGTCTTCTTAAGACGAAAAGGCGACATACCAAGAGGTAAGAAGGATGCTCTCTTCTGCTGCCACAAATCACCTGGGGACTGCCTTCTTGTTTTGGAGCATGAGGCTTTTTCCGTTTAAATGCTGAGGGATGACCAGATGTCTCTACTTGAAAATTGGGGGAGCTCCACCCTTTCTTCTTGAGCGTCCTCCCCTTTTCAAGAAAGAATGGAGGTCTCTTCTTGCCGAGGGGTAAACGGGGCCCTCTTCTTTTTTGTGAAGTTGGAGCGGCCTGTTTGCTATGTTGAGATGGCGCTTTCTTCTGCCGCCTTAGATTGCTCTTAGTCTCTTCTTGTCGAGGATGAGGCAGAGGATTTTTTTTGGAAGCTAATTCAGAGGATGGGGTAGAGGGCTGCTCATGTCTTATTGAAGGCTAAGGGGAGGATCAGACTCTTCTTTTGAAGATTGAGACAGCTCAGTCCTCACTTCTTGAAAGCTATCTCTCTTCTATCCCTTGAGGAGGACGAGGGGACGACAAGGAGCTCCTCTCTCTTCTTGTCGACTGAGAGGCAGCCGGAGTTCTTTTTTTCCCGTGAAGTTGGAAGGGTTCTCTGCTCATTTGAGATGCTGCGGTAGAGGATGTGCCAAGGGATCTCTTCCTTACCTTTTTGGGGAAAAGAAGCTCATTTCTTGCGGATGACGAAGCAGCGAGCTCCCTTCATTTATCGTCAGAGGAGATGGTGGGAGGAAGCTCTCAGTGATTTCTTGTGGAGGATGAGGTAGAAAATCTTTCTTTTTGGAAGCTAGGGGAGCTCTGTCCTTTCTTGCTAGGAGCGAGGTCTCCTCAATCTTCTTAAGACAAAAAGGCGACATACCAAGAGGTAAGAAGGATGCTCTCTTCTGCTACCACAAATCACCTGGGGACTCCCTTCTTGTTTTGGAGCATGATGTCTTTTCCTTTTAAATGCTGAGGGATGACCAGATGTCTCTACTTGAAAATTGGGGGAGCTCCACCCTTTCTTCTTGAGCGTCCTCCCCTTTTCAAGAAAGAAAGGAGGTCTCTTCTTGCCGAGGGGTAAACGGAGCCCTCTTCTTTCTCGTGAAGTTGGAGCGGCCTGTTTGCTTTGTTGAGATGGCGCTTTCTTCTGCCCCTTTAGATTGCTCTTAGTCTCTTCTTGTCGAATCCTCGAGGCAGAGGATTTTTTTGGAAGCTAATTCAGAGGATGGGGTAGAGGGCTGCTCATGTCTTATTGAAGGCTAAGGGGAGGATCAGACTCTTCTTTTGAAGATTGAGACAGCTCAGTCCTCACTTCTTGAAAGCTATCTCTCTTCTATCCCTTGAGGAGGAAGAGGGGACGACAAGGAGCTCCTCTCTCTTCTTGTCGACTGAGAGGCAGCCGGAGTTCTTTTTTCCCGTGAAGTTGGAAGGGTTCTCTGCTCATTTGAAATGCTGCGGTAGAGGATGTGCCAAGGGATCTCTTCCTTACCCTTTTGGGGAAAAGAAGCTCATTTCTTGCGGATGACGAAGCAGCGAGCTCCCTTCATTTATCGTCAGAGGAGATGGTGGGAGGAAGCTCTCAGTGATTTCTTGTGGAGGATGAGGTAGAAAATCTTTTTTTGGAAGCTAGGGGAGCTCTATCCTTTCTTGCTAGGAGCGAGGTCTCCTCAATCTTCTTAAGACGAAAAGGCGACATACCAAGAGGTAAGAAGGATGCTCTCTTCTGTTGCCACAAATCACCTTGGGACTCCCTTCTTGTGTTTTGGAGCATGAGGTCTTTTCCTTTTAAATGCTGAGGGATGACCAGATGTCTCTACTTGAAAATTGGGGGAGCTCCACCCTTTCTTCTTGAGCGTCCTCCCCTTTTCAAGAAAGAAAGGAGGTCTCTTCTTGCCGAGGGGTAAACGGAGCCCTCTTCTTTCTCGTGAAGTTGGAGCGGCCTGTTTGCTTTGTTGAGATGGCGCTTTCTTCTGCCCCTTTAGATTGCTCTTAGTCTCTTCTTGTCGAGGATGAGGCAGAGGATTTTTTTGGAAGCTAGTTCAGAGGATGGGGTAGAGGGCTGCTCATGTCTTATTGAAGGCTAGGGGGAGGATCAGACTCTTCTTGTGAAGATTGAGACCAAGCCGCCGAAGAGTCTGCCGGCGACTTCTCGCTCGAAGCGCTGGCCTGGAAGCCGCATATCGATCAGAACGATCGGCGGCCGCGTTGGCCTTAGCGCGGGCTCAGCCACGACATTTCAGCATCGCACACGAAACCCGGACAGCTCAGTCCTCAGCTCTTGAAAGCTATCTCTCTTCTATCCCTTGAGGAGGAAGAGGGGACGACAAGGAGCTCCTCTCTCTTCTTGTCGACTGAGAGGCAGCCGGAGTTCTTTTTTTCCCGTAAGTTGGAAGGGTTCTCTGCTCCTTTGAGATGCTGCGGTAGAGGATGTGCCAAGGGACCTCTTCCTTACCCTTTTGGGGATAAGAAGCTCATTTCTTGCGGACTTGCGGATGACGAAGCAGCGAGCTCCCTTCATTTATCGTCAGAGGAGATGGAGACTTACAGGGAGGTAGAGGAGCTCGCTGCTAGGAATCAGCTGAATGATTTGGAGGGACTTTCTCCGTGTTTTCGTTGAGGGTTGGGGGGAATCTCCACCCTTTCTTGATCCGTCTGTCTACATTCCAAGGAGCCCCACCAATGTCGATGAGGCGAGACGAAAGATTCTATACTTGTATTGAGTATGTATAGAGAGACGTCGGTCCAGTACAATCGCGATATACCTACGTCTATAGTATGCAATGAAAACCCACAGTTTCAGCTGGCGACTATATCCTGTTTAAGCCGGCCACGGGGGGGGGGGTGGCGGCCCGGGACCCGAGAGCATATATACAGTTAACACATGCATGTCATGGCCATGGCTTCCTGTACATGTACAACAGAGGGTGCATTCACAATAACCTATTGTTTCCGTACAGTTCTTGCCAGATGCGTTTCCTCTTCTTCATCTTCTTCGTCTTCTTCCTTTTCTTCTGCTACTTCAGTAGGTGTTCCTAAAGGTGGTAAATCTTCATCTTCATCATCACCATCATCTGCTCTATCGCTTGCCCATTGATTGAATTCGAAGACCTTCAGGCACTTGCTGTCTATGACACGTCTACATTGTCCATTACTTCGGTTATTGACCTTTGTTGTGCCCTTCGCTGTCGTTGTTGATGTGTTTCTAATTCCGCTCTTCTCTAATAATTTGCTCTAGTGCCATACTATAATCATCACTGCCTGGCGTTTCGAATCCATCAGCATCATAAGCACCTATTGGAGTTCAACCACCATATAGCTTACAATACCCATTGACGACCCTGTTCCCATTGCCGTCTGTCTTAATTGAACCTGTCTCAATTCGTTTTAACCTTTAGAAATCAAGATTATCAAGTCTAACTCCGAATTGATCATTTAGAATTTTCGACTGACCCACTCGCGCAGGGAAGGCACGGATTCGTCATATACAGTCTTGGTTTTACGACCGGCATCCACAAAATCATCAAGTTCGACTCAGTGTCCCAGGGCTATCTGCAGTGTGTCGGGGGTGGCATGATGGCAAAGCGGAGTGGCTCGTTTGGGCTGAGGCGGCTGAGGCCCCTGGCCTGCAGCTGCACACGCTTCTGCTTCTCCTATCGGGAGCGTGTGCGGCTCACGCGACGGCGGCGACTGGAGCGTTTTTGGGTCTGCGTCCTCCAGGGCGGACTTCTGCAGAAGTTGCCGCCGCTTCGTCTCGATGAGCTCCCTGCGCTCGCTACGCCGCTACGCAAGGCCGCAAGGCCAGGAAATGATCTGCAATGCTCTGCAATGCGCAACACGTCATCAATTGCCCGCCATTACTCCCAAAGCCACGACCGGATGCTCTCACTGAGCCGCAGACCTTAAGTGGTCCATCTCGTTATTCACCTGGCCATGGGCCATGCGTATCTACGCGACGCTGCGCTACGCTGTGCCACAAAAACCGGAGCTTAGGCAACCGGGCGATGGCCCGTTGAGCTTCCCCCTTCTGCGTGATTTCCTGTGCCAATGCTACCATGTTCGCTGAGTGCCAGCACTGGAAGCCTGCCGGTGACAGTGCAATCTGAAAATACATGAAATTACAGCAGAGTAGACGTAATTTAGCCTGTCCTTGTCCGCTTCGTGGAAGGATTCCAGCAGCTCCTGATTCTGATGCGATCGCCACAGAAATTTCGAGGTTTAATGCGAGGAGCAGGCGGCAGCCGCCCAGGCGCCTCGGCGCTGGTGATGCGCTGGCTGAGCCGGTCGATCCATGCCTGGAGAGTCTCCTCGCGTCGACACGGGACCCCGAAGAGCTGCTTTAGACGGAGCCCGGCCCGAGTCCTTCCCGGTCTGAACTGCCTTGTCCAAGTTCGTCTTTTGGTGATCTCGATGTTCACCGAAGATCGAACAGTGTGAGCCTAGGCTTATATAAGCCCTAAGCTCTCTTCAGCGCCCTTGCGGCCTTTCGCTCAGGAAGGCGGCAGACAGGACTTCGGCATTCCAGGCAGTAGAAATCCTTGAGGACGGCCGTATGGACGTCTCCAACGGCGGTGCAGCTCAGGTGAGCTCCCAACGAGACTCTGGGAGTGCTCCTGGCAGACCATCCTCCGCAGAAAAAGGCAGAGACTGAGGCGGCGCGGCGGGGCGCTTTCGCTTTCGCTTTCAGTCTCAGCCCTCCGAGGGCCCTGGCCTGGAGGAGACTCGGCTCCCGGCCTCTGGTCTCTGAGCTCTAAGCGCAAGTCTTTCCGGCTTGAGCTCTGCAACCAAACAGGGCCCTCCGACTCCGAGGTCCAGGCGGCATTCCGGAGGTCAACGATCTGGTGGCTGCGGAAGTAGCCTGACAGGAGCTGCATCTTTTTTGCTGAGAGCTGTGTAGGCTGAGGTGCCTCGTGAGTGCGTGGCTTGCACGCAGTCCTGCAAAAAGCTTTGATTTGCATGCTTCAACGTCTTGTCGGAACCACTCCTCACAGAGAACTCCATCGCACGTCAGGCATCGCTGTGAGGCCAGCTTTTCCTCAAAGCTGTCGCTTCTGCCCCAGCATGCATTCAAGATTCAAGAGCTCTCTTTGCAAGTCATGGTGACATGCGCCTTGCACCTGAAACCCTTCAAAAGGCTCCTGCAGCTTTCGAAAAGCTCAGGGGAAGCCAGATGCAAAAATCCAGTCAGCACAGGCTGAAGAGCTCGGGCCCCACGACTTCGAAAACTGGAATTTCAGCCGTGAAAAGCTGCGAGCCTCGCAGTGCCCGCACTTTGGCGGCGCTTCGTCGGCCTCCGAAAAAATCTGAGATTGGACTCGGATTGGTGACTCTGACATCTGCGATCCTTCGTCTGCTGAAATGTCTCGATGACGAGCTTCAAGACGCGGTCCTGCCACTGAAAGTCACATCGTCCCACCGCTCAGGCTCACCCTGTCTGCGACCCTAAACCCTTTCTGCAGGGGCAGGGCCGAGCAGGGGCAGATATGGGCAGATCTGGCTTGCCCATGGTTAGGGGACCACACAACCACAAGTAGCCGTAGGCTGCAACCCAAGCTAAGCATGTACAGCGACACGTGGGGGTACAGCGACAGAAAAACGTGTCGCCATGTCACCCCATCATATCCCAACAATGTGCTGAGGTCTCTTGCATCGTGACTTCTTCCCCGGCCCCCGCAGGCGACCGCGGCGACCAACACCGAGGAGCGGCACTTCTGAGGCCAGCGCCAGCTTGACTCCTTCCGAGAACACCGTCTGCTCCTTGACAGAGTGCGAAGGCCGAAGGATGCCGCTTAAGGCGTGTCTTGAAGGCCAGGGTGGCCAGGGTGGCCAGGGCGGCCAGGGGCCCAGGCGCCACAGACGGGACAGGCGAAGCTGCTCGTATCCTCGAGGTGAGCAGCCTCGGCCCCCGGGCCCCCCCCAGGGGTTTGGGCGCCACGTTTAAACGAGTCGAGTCTGCGACGCAGACGTGGTGGGAGCACTCCAAGGTCACCGGGTCCTTGGTTCTTTGCAAAGCACATAGCATAGCCGGGCCCCCAGGACCAAGCGGCTGGCTCTTAAAGTTTCATGGCAGATGGGGCATCGCAGCTCGATCTCCATCTGCCTGAAGAAGTCTCTTCATAGTGTTGTTGTCAGGCGTGGAAATCGAGATCGAGCTCAATGTCTGCACTTCTCGCTTGGTTTGTGTTGCAGAGATTCTCTTGCATGGGCACATGGGGGATAGCTTGCTCGAGCCGGAAGGATGCACGTAGAGGCTGCAGAGCCCTGATCAACAAACACATACTTTCTTCCAATGTTTCGGATTCCTGTCTTAATCCTTATTCAGGGACAGGGGTTCATTCAGCAGGGCGGTATGCTTCCTCAAGCGAGGATTCATACTTTTCAGGGGCTTCCAAACAAAAATGCATAAATTGAAAAGCAAGCCACTTCCATCGAAAGTTTAATTAATTTTAATCCCCTGTAGTGTCTGTATGTTCCAGCAGGTTACGTAAATGGCTTTTGGGCTCATCCATGGACTACATTTAACACAATCATGACGGTAGCTCGCGCTCTCTCATCCGCATTTTGTCCATGTCCCCCTTTCGTCTTCTTGTCTCGGCAGGGAAGGACGGAGCCCTTCTGAATGCTTAATTTCTTTGCAGACACTTGGTCAATTGTCCTGTCACGCTGGCAGGGCTAAGCCCGGCTGCATTCGCATCGACCGAGCATGAAGCTCTGAGTATAGACACTGCTGTTGGTCAGATCGTCCGGCGCTGTCGTCGCGCTCACGGTGCGTCTTGTCGTCCTGATCACAAGGGCCCAAAGCCGTGAGATGCTGAAGGAGGCGAAGCATGTTTTCATGAGGCACACACTGTCACTCCATCCCGGCAGCCCGCTTCAAGCCTCGCCTCCCTGGCGGGGCCGAAAACCAAAAACTAGTTTCCGCTCAACGATGCTGCACCAAATTTGGAGGGTCGAAACGCAGGTGGCCCAGGTCGGGCGCGACCGAGTCGCAGCGGGCTGAAGCCCTGTTAACATTGTCATTACTGCCCTGCACTTCACTTGCTTGCCTGCGCTCTGGGAACGGGCTTTCGCCTTGGCTTTGGGCTTGCCCTGCAAGGTGCAACAAGCTGTACACGAAATGCAGCTCTGTCAAATCTGTCCTCTTCCCTTCCAGCCTCAGAACGCTGCCCCTGTGACCGCTGTGCAATGTTCTGCTGCACTGGGGACTTTGCTCGGTCTGGAGGTCCAGAAGCACTGCGTTTCAGGCCTTCGTCAAGCGACAGCACAGCTAGGTCGCCGCGGGTACGAATCCCGCACCTTTGGTGACCTTGGCATTCTTGGCCTTGGCTTTTTGGATCTTCGCCTGATGTTTTATGAGAACCTCGTTCGCTTCAGCCCGGGCTGCAGTATCCCTGTTTTTGCTCAGGGCCACAGAGACCCCTACGTGCTGTTTTTCCCTCCCCCTGCCTTCCCCACCTCCCCCCACCCCTGCCCAACCTCCCAGCGATGATCGGCACACTTCCAGGTACAGTACACAGTACACGGCTCCCGTCGTCAAATTTAGTCGGAGTCTTATTGAGCTCGAAATGGTAAAGCAAGTACAATGTGCTGTTTTGGAAAACGTTCCGAGGAGAGCTCGAAACTGCACATTCTGGTCCTGTGCATGACAATCCAAGATGAAGTGGTGCAATAGCACTGCTTCTCTTCAGGGAGCCTGTGCATGTTTGGAGGACTGGCACGACTAGCCCGTGGCCAGCTGTCCGCATATGCTTGGGGCGATTGGCTTGGCTGGCGCTGCTTTTGATGAGGCAGCAACACTTGAAGAAACGGAGTTGTGACCGAGAGAAAGAAGAGAAATAATGTGGTTTCACAGGTTAGGCACTCCAACCTTTTTTGCTTCTCGGTGATGTGCACGCGTTACTGCTGGCGTGCGGCATAGCGCACTGACTCACAAGCCTAGGCTAAGACCCTAGGCACCTGTTTCACAGGTGCACCCCTCGAGCCATCCAAGGCCACGTAGACAGCCGAGCCGGTCATGTCAGGCAAGTTCACACAGGATTTTGGGTGAAAAACTCACACCGGTGGCTCTCAGGAAAGGTGTAACGGCTTATGACCGACACAGAAAGCCTTCGTCTGTACATTGAGCTGAGTGGTCCCCGAACGCTGAGCGCTAGTGTTGTCTCTTGGGAAGCAAACGGCCTAGGACAGATAATGGAGAATCGGCGCTACTGAGAGCGTGGGGTTTAGGGCTAGCAAGGCACTTAAACTCCCTTGTGCACGTACGGAGTCGGAGGACTTGACTAGCCTTCGCTAATCATTCGCATGAGCCGGGGAAGGCCGTATCCGACAATGCAGAATCGGCACAGGAGCAATGAGCGGATTGAATGTGGATTTTGTGTGCGTTGTCGAACGATCCCCAAGTTAGCATGCCAAACCTCGCCTCCGGAACTCAAGTGCGCTCGCAGGTTTTCGGACACACGGTGTGCAAGCGGTACGCCGGCATCTGTGTTGGGATTTACCGTGGTGGTGGAATACGCGTGGCACAAACATCGGTCTGAACGGCAACCGACACCTGGGCAGTGTCCCTTGAGGATTGGGTCCGGCGATCTGCAACCTGCAGTTCTGGGCCAAAGTTCGCCTCAACACCAACATCTGCTGTGGACGGCCGACGGGCAGAAACGGCCGCATCTGCGGCGACGACTGTGGCTTGCGAGGTCTGCTCCGCAGAAGACACATCAGCAGACTGAGTAGAGTCTTCACGAAACACCCAGTCTCGGAGAGGATGCGGCCCCAGTCCAAGGCACAGCCAAGCACTTTAGAAGGAAAAGTTAAATAAGTAAATCCAATACAGAAGGTAAACAAAAGGATGAGTAAGTCCTCAGGGTCGCGACAGCATGGGACTGCGGAGTCGGAGTCGGAAGAATGGAGGCCGATGAGACAAAGAACACTGCAGCGCTCGTTTGCGCTCGCGTGAGGGCAAACTCTGTTGCGGAGGCCTGTCTCCTCTCGGGGTCCTTCGTCCTGGCGGCCTGGTAGGTGATGTCCTCCGCTACGCGATTGCGATGCGTACGCAGTCTGTCAGCTAAGAGCTGCCGGCCGGCCGACTCCTTTGTCAGCCAACTGACGCTCCGACGACACCCACTTTGGTACAGCACCAGCCTCCAGAAGCCTTTGCTTCGTGGCCAGGGTCTCCACCGCTGTCCGCTTCTCAGCTCCCAGCTGAGCTTGAAGCACATCTTTAGTGAGCAGGTCGAAGAGAGCTTTGGCATCAACTACGAGTGCAGAGCTGCTTTGAATCTGAGCGGCTGCTGGGGAGGCCAAGTCCAAGCCGGCCTCAAACTTGAGATTCAGGAACAGGGAAGTGGTACCAGAAGCGTGGTAAGTAAGCTGAGTCAGCGTCCTCAGCAGCTGCTTGTCCTTCTGCTGACAAAGTGGAGCGGGCCACACGCGGCAGCTTGAACGACCGCCAATCCAGAACGTGGTATGCTCCCGCCACACCCTTATGAACCATGTCCTTATGACAAAGTGTGATGATGAAGCCTCCTTGGCTCGACAAATCGTCCCTGCTTGCAAATGACGCGTCGCTGTAGGCACAAACCACAAGGTCTTCCAGAGGGCCCAAGTGGGCATATAGAAGCCCCGCGTCTTCGTTCGCTTTCGCGAATCTGAAAGCCTTGTTTGCTGCGTGGAGCGTTGCCACCGTCGCGTGAGAGGCCTGACCCGCAAGTATAGAGGTCTAAACTTGCAGGTGAGGTGCGGACTGAATGGCAGCCCACTGCAGGCCTCCGACAAGGGCACGGAGTTTCGTGCATTCCTTTTCTGTGACAGCCTGAGACGGGTCAGCCAAGCGACTCTTTTCGATGGTGATAGGATGCAACTTATCCAGGTAGGGTCGCTGGGGGTACTTGAACGATCCATCAGGGAGGACATCCAATCGAGCACCCATGTACTCCAGGGACGCCTCACCCTCATGAAATTCCCTGAAGGCGAAAGTATCGCGAAGCTCACGTTTGGCCTGGGAATAACGGGCGTCATTGCGACTGCCAATCATAAGTAGATCGTTAACGTAGCGCTGTAGTGCGCACACCAGGCGACCCGAGGTGTCGTGTAGGAGGAAAAAGCATGAGTCAAGCCGGTGACGTCTGTAACCAAAACGTTCGAGTCGGCGCACGGTCTTGGCATACCAGGCACGCGGCGCGTCAACCAGCCCATACATCGGCTTTTGCAGCCGCCCCACGGCAGTGGAGCTGGTGACTCCAAGGATCTTGCGAGCATCCGCAGGCAAACGAATCCAAAGGGTTCGATCTGCTTTGTGCGGGCGTCCTTGAAGGAAGGCTGTGGACTACGCGAAAGTATAGGCCATGATCTGTGATGAGAATGAAGTGAGTGCGTGCCATGATTGCGTCCATGTCCTCTGGGTCTTCGACTGCACAGAAAGATGGTTGGATGAGCTGTAGAAACTTGTCTTAAGGATCTTCCCAAAGTTCTCCCTGTGCATACTACCGAACACCTCGTCGTCGGTCTGACGGTCATATGGATTGTTGCAAGCATGTCGCCCGGATCCTTGATCAAATTGCGCAGACGAGTAGCGTGCCCACACCGTGGCATCTTCTTCCTATCAGGAAGGAAACGCATTACACAGATAAGGTGGGCCGTAATGGGGCTATGCAAATAAAAACAGCAGAGCAAAACGGAATCATGATATTGATATACAAGCCAAGACACAGAGGAATGCTTTCAAGAATGAGGCGTCCATGCGGTGAAGCATTCATTCCGTTACCGAATAATACTCCAGGCTTGTACTTGGTGAGCGGCTCCGACTTCAAGCAATCTAGATGTTTCTCCGTCACAATGGAGGGAGTGCAGTCTGTACGTTCAGCCGCCTCAACCTCGTATTTTGACTGCATGAAGAACACCCTTTTGGAACCCAAGGACTTGCTGCTTCGAGTACGACCAATCCAAGTGATTGCGTGCTGTCTCATTGTGGGAAGCATCTTCAGAAGCACCTTGCCAAAGAACCACGGAACGAAGGACGTGAAAGTACAGGGCCAATACTCCAATGTCTTGGAACTCTGGCGTCCCTTCATGTAGTTGTGAAGGGCCTCTTTGACCTTCCCTCACGCCAACCTTCAAGCTTCCCACCAGCCGGGTGGATTTGTTCATCCGTCCATTCCATACATTGGTTCCTGTTTGAGAACCAGGACCAAACTCTCGGATGAACTTGTACCCTTCCTCCCACGCCTGGTGGTCAACAGTGATCTTGTTCTCATACTTGGCCTTAATGACCCAATGACGGAGTTGCTTCCCACCCATTTCGTCCAACATGCAGTTGAGACCCATCATTGCTAGACGAGTTTGGGAACCCCATTCAAATCGGAGAGGGTTGCCTTGGCACATGTCCACGCAATCCTTGGCAGGCATCTTATTCTTGTGAAGGTAGATGTGCTTGAAGATGTGGAAGTAAGTGGTCGCAGCATGTCCAGCTGAAGGTGGCTGAGTGGTTTGGATGATGATTTGCATGATATACGGCACAGTAGGCCAATAGGCTCCTTGCGCAAGCACAAACGGGGCGGGAAGTTGGGCGTACTTGCCTTCGCAGCAGATCTTGTAGAGATTGTAACACATTGTGTTGATCACAGCGATCGGATGGCACATGAGGCAGTCTGCGAAATGCTCCAATCGGTTGCGGACGAGTCCAACTGACGAACGGGTAGATCATCGACAGAGACATCTGCCAAACCCTATCCGAACGAATATAGGCCTGTTCGCAAGATGCAAGTTGTGCTCATTGACGTGGCCGCACGCCCCGTCAAAGGTGAGAGCCAAATCATAGTCGCCGACTACGTTGCGGAAGATCGTCTTGACAGCTACTGCTGAAAAAGGATCAAATACCACTCAAGTGGACTGGATAGAACCAAAAGCTTTCAAGACATGATGGGCGATGACATATATTCTTTGTGGAATGATTGTCAATCTGGCGGTGCTGATGGCAACAAATGCAGCGCAAGATTTTCGCCTGGTGCGCGCGGATCAAGTGTAAAGCTTTAGGATGTTGTTGTGGCTTTACCACAATACCACTGTGACAAAGCGAACATTTCAGCCTCACTCCGACGTTGCTCGCCGTATAAGCGGGACAACGTGAAGAAACTATTCCGGAAGTGCAAACGGTTGAACCTGCGGAAGCCAATGACATGACGGGGACAGGAATACTGTATGAAACGGCAGCAAATATAATCAACCGTTGGAGTGACCATCCGGCAAGGTGTCAATGCGAACTTCCCATTCAGTTGGCACAGACGGTACAACGAGTAGGCGAGGATCTTGAGGCGGTTCTTACAATAAGCCAAGACAACGACGAGACATCACGTGAGCATTATAAGAGCCGAAGTCTTATGTCAAGCCGAATGTCCCTCTCGGAGCATCTGCTGCACATCTATGCTATTGGAAGCTCGCGTCGCGACATGCCACCACTGTACCGTGTTTACGTTGACCTTTGATCGCAAAGAGCTGACTCGATCACATGCTGTGCAATAGACGTGTAGCCATAGTACTTGTCACAACACATCACCGGGCCAATAGCTTTAAACTGCCGGGCCTTTTATCATGTTACAGTCTCTTGCGGAGTAGCGGAGTGGTTCAACGTCACGAATAACGAACCATACCCAAAAGTTCCAAAAGAACCCAAAAAAAAACAATCGAACCTCCAGGAACTTTCGGAATAAGACTTTGCGGGGAATTTGTTGTTTGGTTCCTTTGGGTTGTTGGGTTTTGGCTTTCCCTCCAAACCCATGTCTCTATCTCCACCTGAACCTTCCTTTGTGGCATTTATTCTTGCTCGTGGAGGTTTTCCGCTCGTTCGAGCATTTATTTTTTGATTAATGTACTTTAGCTCGTTTCGGGAAAGAAACGCTCGAATTACAGAGAAACGCACGTTTCAGAACAAAAGCGCTCAAATGCTCAAAGCTGCTGGTGCTGATGTTCATGATGCAGTATGACATCAAGATCTTCGAAGCTCTGCCACGCTCTCAGCTTTTTTCCTTCTCGCTGCCTCTGAAGCTGCTCGGTGTATGCACCCAACATCTTCTGCATGCAGCGGTAAGCGCAGCTGAGAGCGTGTGTCCCAGAGCGCCTTGCAATTCTTGCCGTCTTCCCAATAAAGTCTTCGTCACTCCAACAGGCTTGATCTTGGCTGGTGTCATGATAGACATGCTTCTGCATGGATAAATTCGGATTTGCGCACATAGTGCTGCTGAGAGGCTCATGGGATTCAAGGCTTTTTGATCACGATGGCCGATTTCCAGCAGTTCGATCCTGGGTTTATAGCATGGCTGATTTCGTATACATTAACACATGCGCAATGCCGACAGGCCACATGTAGTGCGACTGCATGTGCAGCTTGGGCTTCATAGCGAACAGCTTCCAGGTCGTGGTCTCCTTGCATCGTCGAGCCAGCTGCGCGTACCCAGCCTGAGATCCGATAAGCTACATTAAACTAATTATAATGTAACATTAATTATAGTTTAATCAGCGAGGGCTATACAACTGCTTTCGGGGCGGGATATTGTACGAAGGCCGGGATGCACACATCTCGTTTCCTGCTTCTGCAACCATAATATTTGTAGTCGCTTCCATCCAGAGGCCTTCGTGGTGAAGAACTCTGAAATACTTGTTGGCACAAGCCACAGTGTACTTCAGCATCACAAAAAGCTCTGCAGAGCAATCCTCAGTTATAGCATGTCGATCAGTAGTATCCACCGAAGTATAATTAACTAAAAGCACACTATACGTAATGTATATACATGTTCCCCTGCATATATGCATGTGTGGCTGTATAGCAAACGAAAAGATCTTCAAAGCATTCTAGGCTCCAGCCTGGATATGTAATCTTCTAGCCAAGAAGTCATCAAAGCTGTGTCAGCTCCCCTTCCGCCAGTTGCAGTTGGAAAGTCGGCTTTCCTAGGGTTTGCAAGGAGCATTATGTGCATGTATAGCATTTATAAAATGTATAACAATAAATTTCGCACTACTGGTTTTTGTTAAGGGTCTTCCCCATCTTGAAGCCACTCTGGGAGAATCCCCTTACATTCGTGGATTTCTTGTTTGTCTTGCACCATGCAACGAAATCACAGTAGGCCTTGTGCAGGCGGCTGTTCAAGCCACGTCCTGATACCAAGCCCAGCAGGCATATCAGCACCACGCCCGAACACACAAAGTCCTTGCCGATCCTTATAGCTATATATATAGGCTTCTTTAGGATCGGAGGGTTCCAATGCAGTGGGTTACGTATAACAGCTTCGGCTTTAAAATACCAACGACCCCAACGATCTATAGATGGCTAAAGGTAAAGACACTAGTGTATGCAGTTGCGTCGCGATCGAGATTTCACTCCAATAGCAACTTGCCCGGCTAAGCTAAACCCGATAATCCGAAAGTTACCAACAACATGTTGTGCTAGATGCTGTCGGGTCGGCCCCATGTGCCAAGTATGTGCTGGATCGACCAAAGCAGCCTTCGGACGGTTAAGCCCAGGAACTGAAAAGAACGGCGACCCGATGGTCTTGAATGGCGTCGGGCCCTCACCACCGCTGCGCCACGGGGCATCGGAGGACATGTTGTACCATTCCTGGGATAGCACATTGGGTTGTAGCAGGGGAAAAGCGAGCGATATTACATTTGGGGTGGGGACTTAAAGTATCATGTCAAGAAGCATCACTGCAACACATATGGCAAATGCGTTTGCATTGCCATCCCGTAGATAAAGCCATAGCCTTCCAATATGATCGTCAGAACATGCATGCACTGGTGCACATTTCGAAATCTCGCCTTCCGCAAGTAAACCCAGTCTCCTTTGATGCCCAGCACGGCAAAGTGGATCGTCACAGGTCCCGCGGATGTTTCCACCTCAGATTGCGATAGTTAAAGTTTAATATATATCTGCATGCACTCGATCGGTTTGTATATTCGAGGCTATTCGAAATCGATACCTAGCAGCCTGAATCCCATTCGTAAAGAGGCGGCATAGGTCTGCCGCGAACGCTTCATTCAGCTTCATCAGGGTGGTCTCTCCCCAGTAAAGTTCAGCTGGGACGACGGTGAAGAGGAAGCGGGTGCAGAATGTGTTTCTTAGATCAAAGCCCAGCAAAGTAGCTTTCAGGTAGTATATAATAACTATCACAAAACACATCGTACTATGGCACAGGAGCGAAAGACCCACTAGAGTTTTTGAAGCTCGTTCCCCGGAAAGATATGCAAGGTTGGATGCTCTCCACCATAATAGGCAGCTTGTACTTCCCTCTCCCTTCGTCGCCATGAATGTATAGTGGTACTGTGCAGTTGGTTGGGGGCGCGTCGTGCCCGTTCATCACATGCGCACCATCATTCTCCAAGTACAAACTCCAAAACTCCGAAAGCAAGGCCTGCCATTTCTTTGGATTCTCGAGTGGCTCTCCACCTAGGATGAGGTTGCTGTGGTTCTCCAGTAGAAATTTCATCCATGAGCTGGGGTAGATCACAGGGTAGCATACCTCGATCTTTTTCACGACTGGCCTTCGCTTCCGCACAACCGTGTTCACGAAGCTGATTTCCACTGGGATCGTGAGGCCCTGTCGATGAATGAGCCGGTGGAGGTTTCGACACACATTCGAACTGCTTCGACCAGCAGCTGACAACTTGTAGAGTAGGTCCAGTTCTCCTAGGTATATGAGGATCATTTGCAAACCCCAGAAGCATGCACATAGGAGATATGCAGCCTAAGTGTCGATGGCCGCTCCCAATCTTGCACACGAGTGTAGCCATATGTGCAGCTCCTTTCGCAGACTCTGCCTTACGTGCAAGCCCCAAACGACCAAAGGGGTACCCAAAGTACAATTTAGCAGGGGCGCTCCGTTGAAGTACTTCGTAAGAATCTCTCCAGCAGCTTCTGCATCGAGGTCATGATCTTCTTGTTGCCGAAGAGAGCGCTGACCTCGAATCATTCCGGACTTGGAACTAGCAGTACTATACAGGGCTCATGCGGGCTTGGGGCTTCGGGGTAGATGGTCTTTCGGGATAACGCTTCAGAAATGTGTATGGTGCTGTGGTTCCGAAGTTAATCAATTTAATATGTCCTAGCCACAAGACGTACCGTAGCTAAGATCGGGATCCTAGGGTTCATATCGACCAAGCTACCGGTTGCCAAACGAGTAGCGAGCTCGTTCTGGTTCCCAGGACGGAAACCTGGCAAAATATAATACATTCGACATGATCTATCACTTCTGGAATATGCATACAGCTGCACACACAAGTCTGCAGGCAATGTGTGCACGTTTTGCACGAGGCTCCCCATTGCAGGTCCCATTCAGCTCGACTTTTCGAGAATTTGAGCACACGTCTAGTACATGTGAAGATCTATAGCCCAGCAGTTTCATGGCACCTGTGGCACAGCACAAGGGACCAAGCAGCGATCTTGAACAGACCTCGATGTTGGAATCCCCGAACAGTACTATGCGCGCATGCTGTCGTACGATATATCATCCGATCCCAACAGGCATCGCCACAGGTAGCTCGAGACCCGAAAACAACTCATGAGCCCCTCCTCTTCTTTGAGGCTGGTGCTGCGGAAGCGCCGCTTTGCGGTCTCTTCCCCGGCTTACCCTTGGCCTTTGACTTGCCACTCTTCGGAGAGGGGTTGCTCGACTTCCTGCTGGGCGTCTTGATGGTCCTGACATGCATGGAGAGTCACGCGCTACCGATTCAGAGTTCTCACAAAACTTGCAAGGGTTCCTTCCACGGATCATCAGAGCATTGAGAGCTAGGTCCAGGCGTGTGCAAGACGCGTAGCACTTCAGCACGTCCTCCTTGATCTTCCTTGCAGCGGGTGAACTCCGAGACTTGACATATGCTGCCGTGGGATATGTTATTGCAGGTGTGTCCTAGAAGGGGGTGTTCCGGCATCGAGGACAGCATCCGTCTGAATCTTGAGGAGCTCTTTGTAGTGCTTCTCCAGCTCCAGGATCTTCGGCTTCATCTCAGAAGCAAGCCTGGGATTTCGGAGTTGGGTTTCTGGGGGTTTCGACACGACGAGTAGCAACAGCTAGAACATAGGATGCATGCAACTAAGATGCTCGATGCCCCGCTTCTGCCCGGAAGTCTGCAGCTTGTCCTGCCCGGAAGCATCCCAAAGCACAGTTCGCCCCGACCTTTACATATACCTCATTAGATAAGGCACCTGCAAGTCGGTGGCTCGGTCAACCTTCTTGCCACACATGTCGATGTAGACAGCGAGCACACCTGAGATTAGAAGTGCTTGCAACACGACACGATATATAGGTTTCGAAATGCAGATCAACATGTGCATATAGTTTAAGACGAGTTGCTGAACACATCCTGGTTTGCCTGCAAAACCGGAAGGCACTTTTCCTTCGCGTTCTGGGCAATGCTGGTAGAAGCCACCCGGGCGAAGTCCACATCACCATTTCCAGTTGTGCCCTTCCTAAGGAACCCATCGCGTGCATTATAAGCTCCTAGCCAAAGAACATATATGAGCATGCACATTTAACTTGTAATTGCGTGCTGGGCTCGACAAGGCATCCTTCTGCGTCACCGTGTCGGTGAGGAGATAGCCAGAGCCGTCCTGGATGTTTTCAAAGGTTCAGGGCCTATGGATTTGAAGACATCGTCGGGATCATGATTCGGTGTGGGCGATTTTCTGTCTCATATACCAATCGGATCTAGCAGTAGATAGTTTAAACTATTCGTTTAACTTAAAATCCTAGGATATGAACTGTGCTAGCCGTCAAGAAGCTGTTTAGTGATGGTGGTGACGGTGAGGGGTTACCCGGGTCCTTTAAATAATGATCTCGATATCATGAACTGCAGGATTTGGATGATGGTGGACACGGACGACGATCGATGATGAATGCAGATATCGGTGATGATCCTGATGTTGCTGCCGATGAACATGTTTGAGAGTTTGGTGTCAAGTTGATCGAGTTTATAGATGGAGTGTGTGCATGTTGTAGATCTACAATATATTGTACTAGCGAAGTCGTGTCCTAGTAGTAGTAGTAGTAGTAGTAGTAGTAGTAGTAGTAGTAGTAGTAGTAGTAGCAGTAGCAGTACCAGTACTAGTAGTACTAGTAGTACTAGTAGTACTACTACTACTAGTAGGACTAGTAGTACTAGTAGTAGTACTAGTAGTAGTACCAGTAGTACTAGTAGTACTAGTACTAGTACTAGCAGTAGTAGTAGCAGTAGTCGTCGTCGTAGTAACACGTATAGTTTTATGTACTCGTACAGTAGTTGTTGTACGTTGTAGCAGCAGCAGCAACAGCCCAGCAGCAAACCGACCGTGTCGCATAGTCGAAAACCATGCATGTTGGAGCTAGGACAGCTCCTGCTTGTGTAGATGCACCATTAAACTTACTTGACAGGCTTCTCGCCTTTATCTTTTACATCCTCGAGTCTGCAGGTTTAGTGTATAATATATATATATATATATATATATATATATATTATACGAATATATGATGGGTACAATTATATATATAAATATATTAATGAATATTATATATTGTACTACTTAGGGTTCTAGGGCCGGGGTTTCGGGATATGCATGTATGTATGTATGTATATATATATATATATATATCTCTCTCTCTCTCTCTCTCTCTCTCTCCCTCTCTAGGTTCTGGAATGGGATCCACACAAGGGCTTTCGTTTTACAGAAACTCCCATCAATTTAATGTATCTTAATGTATTGTACCTAGGGGTTGGACAGGGTTGGGCGGCCGGCTTAATAAGTCGTTATAGTTAAGATTTTAGAGTCGGGGTTTTGGTAGAAGCTTGACCCTCACCTGAACCCAAGAGCTTAATAAGCTTTCGATCTCCGAGATCTATAGTATAATTATATATATATAAATATGTATATTATGATATGATATACCCCTACTAAACCCTACACTCGAAACTCTTGCAAGCCTGAATCCTGGAAGCAAAGAACCCCTAATGAACTCATTTGAACTCGAAATGGCAACTCATTAGTACTAGTCGATTCTGCAATGATTGCTTTGGAAGGCTTCGATTTTTACTTACGATCGATAGCTTCAGGTTGGGCAACTTTAGCTTTTAGTCTCAAGGGCTTTAAAATACGATCGATCTAGGAATCCCAAATAATTAAACTCAACCATCAAAGTCCTGCACTTCGAAGGATCCCTTGACCTTGCTGGATTGCACCGCTTCGTTCGAGAACGTGAAGCCTTCGAAAGTCGGGATCTTATACTCCTCAAGGCCGTGGACATCGTTGGTTCGCACCAACCCGCGTGCCAGAGCCCATCTCCGAGCATTCACAATCATACTCCTTAGGCAAGTGAAACATCGATGGTATCAACTAGAGAGCTTATACAGTTTGTTGTAGGGCTTCGAAAGGTGCAGATGTGTGGCTCGTTCCACCCCTTTTGGGCCAGAGAAATTTCATTCTCCCAACCGCCCTCAATCTCGTTCTTAGATGTTTGGGTCGAGATCTTGACCAGCTCCACCTCCACATTCTTGAAGTCCCCGTGCTTCAGCAGAAGCTCCCGAAGTTTTTCACCTGGAGTCGAAGCAATTGCTGATAAACCACCGCACAGTTAACCTATATGCAATCTTATAATGCATGCAAGCTTCGTCCCTGGGGATCCTTGAACATCGTCATCGCTTGCTCCGAACACTTCAACTCTCCCTTCTTGTTGGGCGTAAAGTACCGCTTCATCCTTGCAATACATTTGGGTGCACTTGTGGCTACACTGCAGGTCATTATAATTATATTGCAGACTAGGCTCTTCCAGTAGGTACCATCTGCGTAGGCGGAGGAAGCAACAGATCTCGCGCTTGGGGTCGGGGAGGATGGTGGCACCTTCCCTGCAGAACCTATGACTGCAGCTGGCACAGCAGCATTGTTGGGCGAGCCCCCGTTAGGAGCAGCAGCATTGCCACTAGGACGGGCCAAAGGGGACAAACTCTGAGTAGTTGCAAGTGATTCCACAGTTCCCAGGCGCACCAGCGAGGGCTTTCGGGGAGCACCCCCTTGCCCAGGCAAACCAGGCAGGAAATGGCCAGCAGAGGCCTCTGAATGAACAACACCACCCATCACTCCTTCCGTGAGCAGGACAGATCCATATAGATCAGCACAGAGACCAAGGGAGAGAGAAGGGAGGGAGGGAGTCTAGAGTAAGAGGGAAGGACGGAGTTACAAAGTTAATTATATATATCTATATATATACTATAGAGAGCACGACTATCCGACGTGAATTCATGATATACACTATTATAGACATTACACGATCTATGTTATATCAATTCACTACATATATGAAACAAAATAATACCTGGGATTTGGAGTACAAATAACTATGTATATATATATATATATGTATAGTATATAATTTATATATATGGATATATTAATAATTATAATGGTACTATATATATTAGAATATTCATAAACTATATATCTCGTAACGATCACGTTTCAAGCACATGGTGCAATATGCATGATGCAGATGCAATATTTAAGTTATATATATATATATATATATATATATATCAGTAAAAAGTAAACATATATGCATGTATATATATATATATATATATATTTTAAATACAACTATGATTTACATAGAGTGCACATCCTGCAACCATGCAGATCAAGAGCTGGTGATTTTAAGAAGGCCCGCGGTGTATATGCATGGTATATGCATGCTAGGGACTTTCCGAAAGAGTATATACTCCCATGCATATTCGAACTCATGCAGCAACGACAGATTGTAACATACCGGAACGGACATGTGCTAAGTGCATGGCAATATCATGTACATGCATTACATACATATTATATAATATATATATATATATATATATATCAAAGGCCTGCAAAAAATGAAGCTCCACATGCTTCGGCTAGCATACATGTATTCATAATGAGTTGCACTTTTCGTGATCATATATATCATATAGTACACCACACAAATCGAATAACAGCCAACTACATTGCTACATCGATTGATGCATATACATGCGTGAATGCATATGTGCATACAACTGCACGTACAACTATCATGCATGCAATGTACATATCTAATCATATGTGTTATATAAAAAAATACTTTATTGAGGCTGATTGCTTTTCATTTTTCTGTTGCATGCAACCTACTTCAAGCTATGAGACCACAAAGATCACAGATACTTCATGTGTTTATATATACATATATATATATATATTATGCTAGCTATAATTGTATGTATATATTATATTATGAGTCATGCTGTAAATCATGGGTGTGAGTATTCCATATACATATATATATATATATATATGTATATATA
This sequence comes from Symbiodinium sp. CCMP2592, assembly GCA_905221615.1. Classification (NCBI taxonomy): domain Eukaryota; class Dinophyceae; order Suessiales; family Symbiodiniaceae; genus Symbiodinium; species Symbiodinium sp. CCMP2592. The sequence continues at coordinate 668,430 of CAJNDT010003336.1, read as the reverse complement.
TAATATGTTTATATATATATACTAGCTGCATATATAGAATAAGCAACAGGGTGTAGGTGGTGTGTATATATATACTATATAAAACAAACACATATGATATATAAATATATATATATATATATATAGTGCGTACAGTATGCACACAAGTACACATGCACATGCGACACACACACACACACATGCACATGCACATGTGTTACGCATAAAAACCCCTATGCGTGTGACTACATGCATGACCCAACCGTAACTGGCAGCAGTCCTGTAAGATCTGGAGCCGTGCCATCGTATGAGGCCAAATCCTTCTGCAGCTCCATGACCCGAAGGGTGGCATCCTGAGCTTACACAGGGTGGGTCTATAGATTTATTATATAGCAATTTAGTTAACATACAAATTGAGTTAGGGATCCCGGATGGCAGCATCAATGTCCATGGTAGAAGTGAGCTGGTATTGGTTCTCCACCATCGTAAGGCCGAGGTCTAGGGACTTGCAAGTCACACTACGTTCCACGGCCATTTCACAGCACTTAAGCCTGTAGAATTGCCAAAGACACCCATTGAAGCAAGCAGTGGAGTGCTTCTTAGGTTTCTGGAGCGATCTCTCGATTTGCAAACGAGCAATTGTTCACTTTTCTGGGTTTGCGCGCAATTGCTGGGTTTTGCGCGCGTTTGCGGCTGATTTGCGCGCGTTTTGCGGGTAGAACTGTTCATTTATTTTGCTTTAGCAGGATCTATAGGTTTAGGTGAAAAATGCCCGCAAAACCTCCGCAAAGGATAGCTAAAAGAGGCCTGGGAAGACCCCGGAAACCCACACTCAGCTGGCTTCGTGCGCTTCTAGCAGATCCTGTCGCAGCTGGTGCCCATGTAGAACCTCATTTTGCCAGGTTTTGGGCTTCAGTATTAGGGCTCGGCAAACACGAAAGCTACGGGGAGAGTCTTAAGCTGAGCAGCTGAGTCCTTCAACTCTTGGTTGAACTCATCCATAATCGTCTGCCAACCAGTTGGCACCATTAGCTTCTTATTCCGAAACAGGTATCCCCATAGTTCCACCATCTCCGCATCCGGCCACGTATCCCCCATGGGCAGCGACATAAAGATTTCTTTATCTGTCATAGATCGACTGACATGTTGCTTCTGACGCATACAAAGCCGAGGCTGCGTGGAAGAGCACTCCTCCTCCCACAGCTGAAAGATCTTCTTCCCGAAGGCAGTGCTGTAGGACCTGAACAGGCATGGAATGTAATATTATAGTGCTTGTAGGTCTATACTAAGATACGGTTGGAACTCGAAGCTTGGAGCCCCACCCACTTTCACGGAGCTGGTCCTTGTATCCCGTAAACCGCTTGACTCCGTTCTTGTCAACATAGTGGCCTTATACTTTCAAGCACCATGCAGGGCTTGTAGATATACAATAACATCCCAGTACAGCCAATTAAGATTCGAGCGTGCCGTCTTCAATTTGGGGTTCGACTCTTTGTGCTCCCGGCGGAGAGGCCCCCCATCCTAGATGTGATTATTACTTGAAATATTCAATCAACACAATTCGACTCTGCCTTGACGACATTGTATAATCTCAGCTGCACACGAAGCCAACAGCAAAGGCTCTTGAGTTTGACCACGTGATGGTCGGCTTCGGGGAGAGGGCCCCGTAGTGCATCATATGGAAGGTGCTCCGGAAAACCTTGGATGGACCACCGGGTAGTACCTAACTAGATCCTAAATAATATTTCTACTCACAGGGATTTTGGGGGTGCGCAGGCTTTGGGGCTGCGGGCTTTCGGTTCTCAAGCTCACACTGCTTCCTGCCAGGATGGGCTTACTGCTACACCAGAGGCCTGGGAGGATAGTTCGGGCACCTGTATATTATCGGGTTTAATTATAGACGGATTGTTAAGGTTGCGATGTACAGGATATATATAATTGCATATAGGTTCGAACCCTTCGAGCCCAACTCTTAAAAGGCTGATTGATGACAACCCCCAGTCAGACCGATATCATTTGACAAACACAATTGGATCACCCTAGAATAAGCCCGATCGATCGCGGTTTAATCTTTGGGGTCGTCGGGTTTGATGGCACGAGGATAGGACAGGCAACTTCGGGGTATATATAGTTTGTAATGAGGCTAGTATGATGCAGTAGCTAGAAAGTCTTGACATGGAAAGACACGAACACCAGCCCGCCGCCCTGGGGTGAGTGGATGGGACCCTAGCACCTGTGGGTCGACACGGTGGACAGCCCACCGCCGCTGCACTACACATGGGCCCTCGAGGCTTTCGCAAACGCTGTGGCAATCGCTTTCGCAGTCTACCGCTTTGCCGAGCCGACTGAGAAGGGCTAAGCCGACTTGTGCGACACTGTCCAGCCAAGATCCGAGAGAAGCCAAGGATCGGAGGGCAACTGAAATCCCATGCCGGTTTGCCACTCCGGGTGGATATGGTCTTTTGGGGTCCCCCCCCGCCCCCAAGCCCCACCCCGATCCTAAAGATTCATCACTCGAGATCCTTCTAGGGTACACTTCTGGATTCCACTCTTCCTCGCTGGGCCAATAGCAATAGCGCGTTCTGGGGATGAAATCATGAGTGTACAGTAGCCGATGGCACCCGTATGACACAAAAACGATAGCAACCCTTGAGCCCGGAAGCTTATAATTTAGCAATAACTCGCAAAATTTCCAGTGTGAACTTCCTGCACAGTCTGACAGTTTGGGACCCATAAAGCAAGGGATTCTCTGGCAATGCCTGTAATTCCTGAGACCTGAGATGAACCCTTGGGGACTATATGGTCTTAGAAACCCTTGAGGCTTAATAATAAGGCCCGTAGAATATCGATTGGGCTGCTCGGTCATTATGACAAGCACACAAGGCCTGGGATTGCAGCTTTGGGGTTTGTGGGATTCGCCTTTGGGGGATTCTGGAATATCGAAGTACCAAGCCTAAACCCTAAACCCACTACTGTCGCTTCTCCAGATCGAAGTCCTGCTCCTACTGCACAACTGATGCTACGACGACAACCATAATATGGAGCCCTATAGGCAGGCTACGTACCATTTAGGCCCGGTGTCTTTGTGGCCACAAGTAGAGACTAGTGGGTTTGAATGTGTACATTAATTAAAATAAGCACATAGCGTATTTAGGCTTCCAGGGGTTTTCCATAAGAGCCGAAACCATCGACTAGTGAGTACACCCAGCGAGCTTATATTCCAACGACACCGATTCCGAAAGCCCCACACTAGACAAAACCCTGGAACCCCGGGCACACACGAAAATCTCCTGACCCTAAACCCACCCGAAACCCCACCACTTTAGATATTTGGCCTTCAGCCACCCTTCCAAGACTCCAGGATGCTCCAGTTTGCGCAATCGTCGTCGTCACCGTCGTCGTACTCTAGACGTTATAGTCGTAGCAGATCTATACATATACTGTATATTACAGCAATGGGAGCAGCAGCAGGAGTTGCATGTCGTAGTAGTACCGTACTAGGGCTAGTAGTAGCTAATGTAGCAGTAGCAGTAGCAGTAGTAGTAGTAGTAGTAGTAGTAGTAGTAGTAGTAGTAGTAGTAGTACGTAGTAGAAGTAGTAGTAGTAGTAGGAGTAGTAGTAGTGGTGGTAGTAGTAGTACTAGTACTAGTACTAGTACTAGTACTAGTACTAGTACTAGTACTAGTACTAGTACTAGTACTAGTACTAGTACTAGTACTAGTAGTACTAGTAGTTACCGCAGTAGTAGTACTAGTAGTACATATAGTGTAGATCGATCCCAAGTCGCAAGTGTACGTTGTAGTCGCAGCAAAGAAGCAGTAGTACCAGCTCGTAGTGGTTCGAATCTACACAGTTTATAGTAGTAGCTGCAGTAGTAGTGTATGCAGCTACAGTAGCTACAGGAGCAGCAGTAGTCGTAGCAGTCTAATAGCAGCAGCATCAGCAGGAGTAGTATATATAGTCCTCTTCATAGCATATATAATGCCAGCAGCAGCAGTAGCAGTAGCAATGGTATGAAGACAACAGCCCCAATTCTACATCAAGTAAAGGCCTCGACACCAGACCCCTTGTACACTCGGTCATCGTAGTCGTAGTCTAGAGCAAGAGTGCAAAGAGCAGCAGCAGGAGCAGCAGCAGCAAGAATAGTAGTGGGAGCCACAGTGTACATGGGGGTTGTGCCAGTAACTGCTTTCAGGCTTTAGGTGTTTCAGGGTTTATTTAGGGATTCTGGGATTTAGGAGATTTGGGTTTAGTGAGTTTAGTGATGGACATTAGAAGCTCGTGCAGACTCCACACTAGGACCCGCAATCCTTGCAACCTTGAGCCGGCCCCCCTATAATTCATACCGAACTAAACCTGAACCCTTAGGGTTTAACGATCTTAAGGTTTATAGCCTGCAACCTGACAGGCAAGCAAATCAAGGATGGAGTGGACTGAGGACCGGCTCCCAGGAACTATATGTTTCAGGTTTCGGAATAGTTTCTAAAGGATTGTGTGGGAAATGTGGATCGCTCTGCGCAAGTTTGAGGTTGATCCTGGCCTATAGGAGGGTTTATATATATATATATATATAGTACCCCGTAGCTAGCCAATAAATTAATATCAGCTACCTAAAACCATACAGGGCCAAGGAGCCCAGCACACCGTGTTTGTAAACCAAGAGAACCGCGGGTGAGCTGGAAACACATCGGCCGAGCCCCGTGGCTGCTCGATCAAGAACACTGCATGCACCGCCAAAATCAAGAGCAGCAGGAGCACCATCCTGCAGCAGGGTTTGGGCTTGAGGTTTTGAGGATTGTGTTTAGGGTCTGGGTGCAATTGACACAGAACAGCATGCAAATCCTCGACACCATCATCGTCCCATCTCTAACATATTGAAGAGCTTGTCGCCCAAAGGGATTTATGGGTGACCGCATCGATGTGCCACGGGAAATCTGTGACCAGCTTCCGCAAGCTGGTGCCAAAACATTCATAGCATTCGGTCCTTCTCGCATCACACAAGCCATTGCTAACCTTAACTGCAGCAGCAAGTATGTTCATCTAATGCATGGCACAAGGTCTCTAGAGCTGCAATCATGATATGCATATCGACTGAGCCCTTCACGCAAAGCCCCCAGATGATAAGAAGTTCATGCACCGCCCGTTTGGGTCGTAGAGTAGATCATACGAAACAGTGCTCTTCCCAGCTTCTCGGAACACTCGACTCACTTTCGCATCTCCACTAAAGAGCTCAAGCATCTCCACCTGCATGCGGAGGTCGATGTTGCTGGTCCACATCAATAGCAGCACCTTGGAAAGTGATGAAGGCCGCAGGGTTCGGGTGACCGGGAGGCATATAACTCGATCCATGATTGCAGCTGTAGCACACACCCGATGAAAACCTCCGGCACAATTCAATCAACACGACTACTCACTGCATGATGGGCTATACACGACTGCTAGGAGTACACCAGGATGGGCCTTCGGGGCTTGTAGCTGCACGAGGTTCGGGATCAGGGATTCCCATCGGGCAATCGGCATGGTTTACCATGCACAAATCATGAATCATGCAACACCGCATGAATCAGCTGAGCCGTCGGGCGACAACACTGTGCAATCCGATAAAGCGTCGCTCTGCAGAGTGAGTACGTGTGCATGTGGCAATCAAGGCAGCAGTGCCCTGTGACATAGCTCGACAGGCCCATCTCTCCATTGACGACCAGGGAGACCTGCGCACACAACCATGCGTAGTCAAAGATCTATATATATAAATGATTCAGGCAGAGCATGCGCCGTGCGTGCATATGCAGACCTCTCTTTTGCGCTGTCGTCTTTCGCGGCTGCACGTGTGCCCCAAAATGAAATCATGAAAGCTAGAAGATCGTGATCCTTCACAATCGTTTTAAAATCCTGATGCCGTGTACAGTACCGCGCTAGCCCAGCACCATCAATGCCAGGATCGGCAGCGAACTTCTAGTCGCTGCAGCATACTGCACATCACCCCAAGTACCCATAGAACCAGCGAAAATCAAAATTGCTGGCACATCGTCGCCATGGATGCACATCACACCGTGGTTCGGTATGCCTTAGACAGATGATCGTTTCGAGAGGACGAACACACTGTGCATGTTAACGTGCAATTGAGTAGCTTCCTTGCCGATCTCCGAAGCTTCTTCGGCACTCATCCCGGCTGCTAGAGCATCAGCACGTGCTTTGTGGTACGCCACACTCTTGCGGCTTTTCAATGCCTTGCTTGCTGCATCGACCTGTGCTTTCTCGGACTTCGTCTTTTGGGGCTTCTTGGAAGAGGTCTTCGCAGAGGCTTTCGGAGGTCGGCCAGGTTTTCCCTTCGCCTTCGCCTTCGCTTTTGCCTTTGCCTTGGGCATAGACTTAGCTTTGGATGCTGGTCGCCGGAAAACCTTAGCGGGAACTTCCTCTTCTTCCTCCTCCTGATCACACTCCTCATCGTTCTCCTCATCACCATCGTCATCGTCTGCCTCGTTGGGCTCATCGTCCGGAGCTTCGGTGCATGCATCACCATCCACATCCTCTTCATCTCCTGCTTCCTCCTCTGGTTCCTCGATCTCCTCTTGCTCCTCCTTCTTACGCTTCTGGCTTTTGGGGCAGATCGAGGGGGGAATCTTGGCCATACACGAGGGCTTTGCAGGGAGTGCCGGGGCATCATAGCCTTTGACCTTCGAACCACGCGTGGGAACCCCTTTGGTTGCCACCTCGATCTTGGAACTGGCTTCTGTTGCAATCTCTGGCTTGGCAGCTTCTGTTGCAATCTCTGGCTTGGCGGCTTCTGTTGCAATCTCTGGCTTGGTGGCTTCTGTTGCAATCTTTGGCTTGGTGGCTTCTGCTGCAATCTTTGGTTTGCTGGCGGCTTTGCTAACTTCAATCTTGGGCTCGCTTGGCAACCTTTCACTCCGGCGCAAAACCTCATTGGAAAACCCCACATAGACCATAGGCTCTGCAGTCTCGACTCCGGACCCAACAGGGGAATCTTCAGTATGATCAAACGACAACGTTTTGCGTGTGGGGTCCCACGGAGGTTGCGAATCCTCCATCCACACCTGCGTCTCCAGATTGTCTGTGCCTGGGCAGGATTACTGTACGTGATTGGAGGTTGTGAGAAAGCCATGACAGAATATTGTGCAATGCATGTATGCACGACATTATTAAGGCACGGGGGCATTTGTTCGAAGGGCTCTTCGAAGCTTTCACAGATGGCTTGGTCTTCTCAGCTGCAGCCTCCTTTTCATAAAGGCGCTGTCGTTTCATATCTTGCAAAGCCACAGTCAGATCCCGGAGCTTCTCCTTAGTAGTTCTATGTGCATGTTATCATCTAGACTGCAGCATCCTCTCATGCCGAGTGCAGTTTAAGACTAGGCGCAAGCTCTTTGATCTTAGCTCGCCGTCTCGCATCACACTCCACCGAAGTGATCGTGGCAAGGTCACCCATCAAACCACAGCCTTGGCACTCGTAGCAGCCGTCCTCCAAGGCGATAACGACGTGGGCATTGCCTGGCGGCAGAGGTTCACAGGACGGATCTGTTATCAGGGTTTAGGGTTTTGGGATTCTCGGGGTTTCGGGGGTTAGGGTTTTTCAGGGTTCAGTGGTACCTCCTTCGTAGGTAGAGGCTGCCGTAGAAATCGTTGACGTTGGAGTCGATGTGCCGTCACGAGCACCTGCACACGTATAAGCTATTAAGATTTAATGTACCATATATACACAGTAGCTAGAATACCGGGCTTAATATTGTTTCAAAAGACCACACCTTCTTCCTCCACACCCTTGCACTTCTTGCGTTTGGCAGAACTCTCAAAGGCATGCTTGAGCTCCAGCATTCGTGGATCCTTTACCCTTTTGGGAGCAGGCTTGTCCTCTCTGGTCTTGGTTGTCGTTGGGTCCTCTCTGGTCTCGGTTGTCGCTGGGGCCTCTCTGGTTTCGGGTGTGGCCGGGACCTCTCTATCGGTAGGAGCCTCTCTGTCTCTGGTCTCGGTGGTAGTGGCCTTGCTGGGGGCCTTGCTGGGGGCCTTGCTGGGGGCCTTGCTGGGGGCCTTGCTGGGGGCCTTGCTGGGGGCTTTGCTGGGTGCCATGCTGGGGGCCTTGCTGGGTGCCATTCCTGACTCACTGGGTGCTTTCTCGCTGAGAGCCTGTCCCGCTTCACTATGGGCCTTTCCTGATTCATTGAGGGCCTCGCTGGGGGCCTTGCACGCACTGGGGGCGTTCCCTGTCTCGCTGGGGGCCTTTCCTGTTTCAGGGAGGGCCTTTCCTGATTCATCGGAGGCCTTTCCTGCGCTGGGGATTCCTGTCTTTCCGGGTTCGCTGGAGGCCGCTGTCGTGGTTTCCTTCCGAGGCTTCTTGGGGGGATGGGCTACCATCAGGAGTTCCTCCTCCACCTGCTCTTCCTTCACTTTCACATCATGATGGGCTGGCTCAGGAGCTGCTGGCCCCACTGGGCCGGAAGGGAGCTCGTCCATGGGCGGGTCGTCTTCCAACTCTTCTTCTTCTTCCCCCTCAATCATCTCATCAGATGCATCGTCACTCCCGGCAGCGCTTGCTGCCGGCACTGGGATCCCAGCATGCTCCATGATGCTGCGGATGATCGAAGACCTTGGCCTGTGAGGCCTCGAGATCGCTCTCTTGAAGGCCGACACAAGCCTCTTAATCGACCACGCCATAATCGAAGATTGCCCGCCTTAAGATTGGACAACCATGCACTTAATAATCTAACATGCATGCATGCATGGATATGACACATTCGATATAGGCGAGGTGCTGGATAAAGGCAGTGCCATCATCTCATACAAGCTCATCAGGTGTGTCTCTAGAACATCCACACTCACCCTCGCACCCAAATGTACGATCACGGGCTTCAGGAGATCCTCGTTGAGATCGATGGCGTCACGGTCGATGGCTCCGCTCGGAGGCAACTTCACCTTAGATATATAGATACTATATAGCTATATATAGTCTAGAGACATGAAACCGTAGCTGCATGCGCATGGTTTTTCCTGTGCAACTAGAGTACCATCGTGTACACAGCAGCTCGACGACGCACGGTAGAGTTGGCCTCCCACTCCTTGGCCAGGTCGGTGGCCCCGGCTTTCATACTCGCATCCATGGCTTGGGCCATTAGCTATAGCAGTATAACTCGTAAGAGCTACGTGTGTAGTGCATGTGATGCATGCAACCTGCACTCATGTTGCCTTGTGCCAGCTTGAAAAGCATGCACATGCAGGCCCAAGTTCACATCGCACATTCGACTTTCACAGTATGCTAGCTGCATGAGCGACAGTCAGCAACAATCAGCGGAAGCAGTGAGGGCTTGCACCTTGCAAGGCTTCAGCAGAAGCCACTGCGTCGATCGGCGAAGGCCACCTGGCCAGAAATCACGCAGTACAGCTGATGATGATCATGTTGCATGCATGGTATGACTGCAAATACAGATCAGCCAAGGTTCCTATGGGCCCTACCACAAGCTGTGCAAATGCTCATGATGCTTCTCGAGCTCGCGCCTTCCGAACGTGCCGAAGCCGAGCGATGGGTGGCGCCATTGCAAACCCTACCGCAAGCATGCGTGCATGCATATACTAGTTAGTACGACCCTTGGGTGCGTATACATGCAAGCTGGGTGGGTGTAGCTGGGACTTACGGATCAATTGAGGATTAGATATTTAGGGTTTCAATAACTCAAGTTTTGGGTTTATAGACGATCTAGGATCGATGTCTGGACCTCATCCAGGCTCAAAAGAGCAAAAGCGCTCGATTCAGACAAAAGCGCTCGATTTACACAGGAAACGCTCGAACTGTACAATTCAGACCCTCTGACCCCCAAGAACGCACAAAGCATACAACGAACAAAAGAGCAGAAATAAACGTATCAAACGAGGCATCAGGCACATGACTCCATGGTTTCACCCCTCCCATCCCCGCCCCACCCCTTTTGCCCAGTGCTGCATATGCTGCTTCGAGAAGAAACACCAGCCGAGCAATAGGCCGGGCCGAGGCGACGACGCGAGGCATTTACGATTGGCCTTGCAGCCTTGCATCAGTTGAACCACGGTGGAGCTGCCTTCTCCTTTTCCTCTGCATCGCAGGCCGCCTGGCATGATCAAGACTGGTAGCACGTCCCATAGAAACAAATGTCCGTGCTGCTGTATATATAATCTCTGCAAGTGCGAGAGCTTGCACACGTTCCCGACACGAGACTCGAACGATAACAAGACACGACACTATTTAATTCCAAGCTGCGGTATCTAACCAGAACACAGATCTTCAGAGGAAAGAAGCTCGTTTCCCCTGCATACTCACCAACAGCAAGTGGATGCGATGAGGAGGAGCAAGCAGGAGCAAGTAGCTAGTGGGGTCGAAAAAGGACACCGACTGAAACATTCAGTGTGCGTAGCTGGAATTCTGCGTAGTCACGAAAATTCGCCATACTTCGCGTTCTCAAACGCTGCAGAGTTGATCTTGCTGAGTCATCGGCGGCATCGCGTTCATCCAGCGCGACTTCCAAAGCTTGCAGGTCCTTATGATTACATATAGTGGCCATGTTGCGTAGTGGATTGGAGTGCCAGAGTGCCATATGGCCTCCAGCCAAAGATCGGAAGGCTTCTTCTTCTGCAGCTCTCTTTGCTCCCTGGCCTCAGAGGCAAAGGTTGGTTGGCAAGACACAAAAGAAATTGATTCGGCTCGGCGGGTCGGCCTTGACCTCATGCTCCTGCATAAGCTTGGCCACCTTCTCAGCAGTAAGAGTGGAGATCGGCATGCCCACCAGGTATTCGAAGTCCCTGCCACAGAAGGATGCTTGAATATATGTTTATGGTGTCTTGCTTGCTTTCTTTGGCCTCACGGCTGTCTTGGTGACGTCTGCGGCATCCTCCTCCTGTCAGACTCGGACCCTTGCCGGAACGGCCCACCCCAACCGCCACGCCGCCGCGCCTCCTGGCCGCTGCCGTCTTCCTCTTCCTCGGCCTCTGCCTGCGCAAGCTCTCGAGATCGAATCGGCTTTTTTGCGATTCAGGGCCATTTAGGGTTGGGGAGTCGGCCGGATCTGTTCCGGCAGCGGGATATGTACACTTCACGCCCTCGAAGGATCTCGCAGGGCAGAGCAGGGCCGGGCTGCGCCGGTGCTGGCGTCCACAGTCCGACGACCGCTCTCTGTACACGTCGGGCCTTTTTTGGCCCAGGCACTCAAATTAAGGTGGCCAAGGGCCCAAGGGCCCAAGGCGACAGCGTCGGGGCCCATCACGATGGAAGGACAGTTTGTCACACTCCGCGCTTCTGAGCTGCCTGCAACACAGGAGACTCTGAACACGATGGGAATCTACGACTCGACCTGGCATGACATGTCGCCTTCATAAAAAAATTGCCGTCGGCAATCGCAGTCAGGTCTGTGCCGAATCCCAAGGCCTTCGAATGCTTCGGCGGCGAGCGCGAGCACGAGTCGTGATGAAAACTCTCCAGGACCCCGACGAGGATTTGCAGGAACTCTAATAACCAAGTGCTCGGGCGCAGCAGCGCCTGTGACGACGTCGAGTATTTGCTGGGGCTTGCGGGCCGATGCGGGCCGCTGGCCGTGGAGCCTCGCCGAGGGCCTTGGAAACGCGCTGGAGCCAGTGCGATGTAGGCGCGATGATGGCCTCCCGCAAGGAAAGAAGGCCGCTCTCTGTGCGATTCCACAAGCACCCCCAAGGCCTCAGTCTTTTTCGCGTCTGTGATCGGGAGCTCATCCACGGAGAGCCTGCGAGAATAGAGGTTGATGCTCCAAACACTCTCAGACACCCAGCCGCCCCTGCCTTCGTCCCAATGGTTTTGGTGCCTGGGGAGCTGTGTAAGTCCGCCAACATCCCCAAAGCAAAGAATAGCTTGGCACCAGAACTCGGCTGCAGGTTGGAGGAGGCTCCGAAGAGGACAAAGACTGTGCTTCGGGCATTCTTCGGTGGCGGCATCACCCAGGCAGGCGTCGCGATGCACGAACCATCAAGCTGCCTCCGAGCTCAGATATGCCGAGATCCTGCATGCAGCTCTCATGGCGCCTTGGGCCGCCCTTGAGGCAAGCCCGGCTGCAGTAGCAATTCCTTGCTGCGCTGATTCACCCCTCCGCTCTCGTGAAGCGGGTCTATTGCTTAGCAGAGGGAGCGTCTCCAGAAGCACCTCCACCTCTTCTTCGATTGTCTGCAAGCAGTGGCAGCACCTACACCAACAACACACGATCACAGAGACGCGGAAACCTTCGAAGGGTAAACATCAGGTCTGCCGACGAGACGAGTAAACTTCGTCTACGCCTTTGGCGATGCTGAGTCTACTGCAAGTCCACTCGGCCCTCGGCCGCAGGGGCTCTGGGGCTCTGCTGGCCGCAGGTTTCCGGCGACATGTGAAAAGTGCTGTGCAAAGAGGGAGGAGGAGGAGGAGGAGGAGGAGGAGGAGGAGGAGGAGGAGAAGAACGTCACTGAGCTTCTCCATGACCTGCGAACTGCCCTTTCGATCCAATCCTCCTTCTGCCACTAATTTGAAGTGGTCTTTAGAGGTGCCAAGTGGCAAAAACGCGCATGCTATAAGTAGAGGGTCAACTGTACAAGGCATGCGTAAACGGGGTCGAATGATATTGAGGTCTAGAATTTTCGAGAGCAGAGGCGAAAAACCCTTGGTTTCATTGTCGCTCCCTCGGAGCGTCAGAAAAGCGCCTGAAGACAACTTTGCCCGAGACAACGCTGCGAGGCATCGTGCCTCGCTTGATCTGCTCTGTGTCGACACAGGACTCTTTTGATAGCCCGGGGCAGCTGCCACGGAGTCGGGTCACCGGGAAGCTATGTACAAAAAAATACAGAGTCTTCAGCGCATTCGCCACTTCAAAATAAGCCTGCATCTTGAGAGGAACAGCTGCGAAAATCGTGTACAGCATTCTGTACGTGGATATTCTGTGACAGAATGGCACACGAAGGAGGCATGGCAAGTCCTCCTTCTCCTCAGACTGTTCGCCTCAAGAGCTTTCAGCGGCACTTCGATTCATCGAGCAAGTTGAAGCTTTGAGCCTTGGAGGTCGCGAAGTGCTTTGAAGCCATGCTTCCGGAGGTCCTTGCCAACAAGACGGTTCCAAACCTCTCAGTATCAGTGGCTGTGGCTGTGCACGGCTTCGCGGATCTCCTGGGCCAAGTCAGCTATTTTCCTGATGCATCACCATACGCGGAGTCAATTCGGTTGCTTTGAAGCTGGGGCATCGACCGCTTTCGGATCACAATTCTCCCCTCGATTACCAACTTTACAAAGCGTGCCTTCGCACTCAACACCTGAAGGGCTTGCCACAGACAGGGCGAAACCAGGAAGGACACTGCATGGTGAAGCACACCTAGTGCCAACCCAAGCAGGTGTGCCTCACATTCGCGAGTGAGCCGCGCCAGAAAGTACGCCTTGCGCCTCAGCTGTTCTGTGTGAGCAGCGTTGTGTCTGCAAAACCGAGACCACCACGTCTCGTACATCTTTAACCGGACTTGCGCGAAGTCTAGCAGGATGTCTTTTGGAGTATCCTTAAACGGCATTTTGGGGCGGGTGGGCAGCTGCTGCAGTTTCGGAACCAAGGCCCGCACGTACTTCTTGATCTTGCCGTCAGCATCGAAGAGCATCTGGTCGGGGCCAGTGCTGACAGGAGAGAAGTGCCGTCGACACGACGTCAAGGCCCCTTATAAGGCACCATGTTGTTCATGCTGATGGAGGAGCGAAGCTTGAAGACCTGCGGTGACATCCCCCCCAGGCACTGCAGAGGTCCCCACCACTGCTGGGCGCGCGCAGGCCTGCCTTCTCCAAGTTGTCCTCTGTCGTCAGTCTCTCACAGCCAAAAAAAAAAGGGGCCCTCTCTCCGAGCAGAAGGCCCAGCCCAGACTAGAGTGTCTGTGTCTCCTTGTCCGCATGGAGCTGGCCCTCTGAGCTCAAAGACAGCCTGAGAGAGGTCCGCAAAGGACTCCGCAAAGCGCAAACCGCGCCGGTAGATGTGGGCTGGGCATCTGGCTCAAAGTGCACGGACTTCTCGCTGTGGTACCTCCCCAGGTTGTACGTTTCATGGAATTCTGGGCCTGGAGAGTCCTCAGGTCAGTACTCTTGGTAGTCCTCTAGGAGCTTTGGCCCCTCCCGTTTCTTCCTTTGGATCCAAGGGCTTCTCGCTATTCAGCTAGAAGCTTTTGTTGGGAGCATTCGCTGAGAGCGGAGCTCCCCTTTGGGAAGGTTCTCTTCCAGGATTTCTCGATAGTCCTGGCCGCACAACACCGGTGCGGCGGTGCGCCAGCAATTGCCACAGAAGCTGCCTGTGTCCAGCGCTTCACCGGCAGCTCGGTGATTTCGGCTTTGCCTCGCTTCCCAGGTACTTTGGCTCGGCGGCTTCACACGCGAAAGCTCGCGGACGCGGCGGACGCTCGCAGCAGACGCTCGCGGTGGACGCTCGCTGCGGACGCTCGCGGCAGACGCTCGGAGAAGCGTTGGGCAGGCTTGGCTCTGCTTGGGTCTCGGAGCCGCGTACGTTCTTCTTCTTTTCTTCGTCTCATTTTCTCGCTTGCAGTTCACGTGCTCAATGCTCTTAATGTTGGGCTCTAGGCTCATGGGTGCCAGCATGCTCCTGCCTTCCCCAAGATTCCTGATGTTGCCCGTGACCTGGCAGAGCAACCAGACGATCTTGCACGGCAGGTCTGGGCTTCCAAGAAGGCGCCTCCCACTTGCCTTCCTCTCGCGACTTCGCGATGCTGCCGGTGAAACCTGGTGACAGGAGGAACATCTCGAGCATTCGACTCAGGCTCTTGCCCCACCTGCAAACCACGGCGTCATCTCCTTCATCTCTTGCTTTTTGAGCCACCTCCTGCGGAGGCGGCAGGATGACCACATGAAGACAAGACAGTTGCCGGACGACCGCGCCTGAGATTCTCGATGATGTCCTCACGGGCTGTTGCAAGGTCATGTCTGTGACACGCGGCTCCACTTGCCAAGGTGCACGTGGGTTGAAATTCGGCACGGACGAACTCCAGCCCGTGCCTGAGTGGCAGGGACCGAGCTGGCTCCAGCCGGAACTGGGGGATTTTGCCGAGATGCCGATCCCTTCGACACCGTTGACCAAGACCATCGGGATGACTGGACAATACCAGCCTCAGCAACTTCGGGGTTTCCGAGGCTCAGACAAGATACAGGACAGTCGAGCACGGAGCGAGGTTCGATGGACATGCCATCCTCGCTCAGATACTCTAACACCGGATCGTCCTTGCGGAATCCAAATCCGTGGTTCGGTCACACTGTGTTGGCGGAGCAGCCGAAACTTCGCATCCTGCATCGCTGAGTGCCGTGCTGAGGCCGGGAATAAAAAACGTGTGATCGGCGCAAGGCCTCGCTAACGACCGCTTTGTCGCACCGCAACTCTGTGAAGGCAAGCAGTGGAGCTTAGACTTACCCTCTATGTCGTCCCTTTTTTGCCAAGATATTTGCATGATCCATCGCACAGTGTGGGACCACCATGGCGTGCAACAAAGGCAAGCCCGCCCCAACCCAGCAATTGGTGGTCACAGCACGGGCTTTTGCTCGGCCTGCAGCCTGTACATCGCGAATCCAGGAACTGTGGCGAACGGTCTTCAGCGGAGGTGCTTGGGAGGACATGAGGTGACGAGGTGTTTTCTCTGATACCATATCTTGTTGGCATCAGAACATTAAAACATTAGGCTCCACGCTTCGAGGGAGTCATGAGACCCGGCAACTTCAACGCCATCCCCTAAAGGACTTAGTAAAATGAACGCCGAAAGGAATCACATCCATCATTGTGATTGGCCGTAAAGCATCAGAGCAAGGGGGCATTCTTGGATTCTTTGTGTCATTTAAGAGCGAGACGACAGCACCAACCAGAAGACCCGAGGACCGGACTGCACGGACAGCTCGGAGAATCAATAAAACAAGAAAACTTGAAATGTCTTCCTCCGCCTCCGGCCCACACGGCCCCCCAAGCCATAGATGTGTGGCTACACTTGGGTCAGCACGCGTGTAGATGTATCGTGCAGAAGCCGAGTCCTTTGGTCTTGAGTCGTGAGCACTGCATCACCACTCCACGGAGCGAAAAGCCCTGCGACGCACCTTGCCCCCCTGCAATCGTGTGCCAAACTGGCCTTGTGGAACGAGCCTCAATCAGGCACGTTATTCAGGCACTTCTGAGGCAAAAGGATGTTCATCCAAGGCGACTGAGGGACAGGTTGAGGTTGTTGGAGCCAACAAAATCCTGCGCCATGCCGACGATGGTCTCCGACTGAGAAGCAAAGGCGGTGCTTCAATTCGCTGCTCCCGAGCCGGGTGCCAGGCCAAGGACATCTCTCCGTGATGATACGCCGCTTGCTCCGAGACGTAACCCACCAGCTGGGCCACCTCGAAAAGGCGCCGCAGCCGAAGCCCAACCGCCCCAAACAAAAACCCCGCCCGGGGTCCATGCCTTGACGTCGCTGCGCAGCTTGCGCTTGAAGCAACCGAAGAGGACCTGCGCCACCACGTACTGGCGGAGCCTGCTGCCCTCTGAGTGGCATCGGCGGACTCTTTCTCCAAATCTCAGGTCCAGGTCTCTCAGTGCAGAGTTCCGCGGTGCAGAAACGACCCAATTGAAAAGCATCTAATGAAATGGCTAAGCCAGACGGAACACGCACGGAACACGGGGACAGGAATGGGACATTGAGAGAAGGGCTCAGGCTTTGGTCTTGTCCAACTGCCCAAGCAGCAACACTTCCCTCCACAGCGTGCATGACCTGTACATCCTTCGTCAGGCTGCGGCTACGTGCAAGCTCAGGACTGCAGGGCATTGCAGGGAAAACCCGCCCTCCAGGATAACTGCAACTCGCTCTCACTTCTGGAGGACAAGGCTGCGCCAGTTGGTTTCACCTTCGGGCTTGCCATGACAGAGAAAGAGCTCCAAATAGAGTCCCGGAGGCCAGCGCATCACGGTTTAGTCACGTGCAGTCCAGATGCGCTTCTTCGCCAGCGTGACTGTTACCCGCCGCTTCGCGGCCTAGCCAACGAGCAACAAGACCGCAAGTGTCGTCCCATAGGAACACCATTGAGCCATTGGCTCTTTTGAGTGCTCGGCAGCAGAATCATTGGTGCGCAGCTTAGATTCCGTGGTGATTTTGTGATGTCGCAGGTCGGCTCCCAGTTTTTGGTCAATGCAAACTTTGCAAAAGGCTCGAGGATTCGACGTGGGGTCATGGATCACGATCTACAATGGTTAGGGCACAAGGACGTGGTACTCCGCGGAGTTGTGGAAGCAAGTGTCGGCGAGTCGACACCTACATGACCTGAAGGGATCTGCATGTTCTGCACAGATCTGCACAGCTGCCTGGCAGCCTAGTTGAGGTTGGCCCGGGGTTGCGCTGTACTCGCGAATGTGCTTTCACGAATTACACATCCTTTGAAGTTGCCTCCACGCGGACCTTGCACTCCTCTGGCTTGATCTCGGCGTGCAGCTTCTCCACCTTCAGCCTCCTGCCAGAATGCAGCAAAGGCATGCATGGACGTGAATTCCAAAAGGTGATGAAACGATGAATCTGAATGAATTTTGCCCCTGCTTTTTATAGGCACGGCTCTTGTATTCCTTCGTTGCTGGCTGGCGATATCCAACACGAAGGACCGGGTGTCAAAAGTGGCCGAAGCCTCACAACCAGGGTGGACGGGTTGCAACATGTTGCATAACAGCTGGGGCCACAGCGATATCTCCCTGCGCATCCTTCCAAGGACAGATGTTTTGCATCATCTGAAATGGGCAAGCCGTCCGATACCTTTGGATGAGATGTTTTGCATGCTTGTTCTCGTTAAAATCCGCAACCCCAGGTTGGCTGTTTTGTATTGTCGCCATTCCTGGAGACCTCTGTTGAAAGTCTACGGCATCTCGGAGTATGCTTTTATATCCCAAGCAATTCGTAAAGCATTCCAGAATGGGACAAAGAGAAACTTACTTTGAGTGACCATCCACAGCACTGCGTGAACAAAATGTAGTTCAACATTACTAGCTACGACGGCCACAAATGTGTGATTGCACCTACTGACACAGCAACAGACTGTAAACATGATGGTGCATGTGAACTACTATGTCTGTGGGTGTGGCCGAAGTCAAGATATAGATGTTAGGAACCCCTTTATAACCCCCTTACACCTTCGCTATCCATGTAGTAAGTCCCTGCTAACTTGGGGGAAGTTATTAGAAGGTTGGTTGGAAAAAATAGAAGTTACTAACCTCAAGATAAGTTTTTAGCTATTATGCCAACTTATGTTAACTTATGTTAACTCATGTTAACATATGTCGATTTTGTGTTAAATGGCTTTTGTTGTTTGCCACTGATGCTGTTCTTTGCTGTACTCCACCAAGATTAGAACAGATACTATGGGCTTAGGGGGTTCAGGTGTTTAGGACCACCACCGCCGCCACCACCACCACCACCACCACCACCAGGTTTATAGGGTTTAGGGGGTGGGGTACGGTGTGGAGTGTAGAAACACCATCACCACAGCCTTCACCAACACCACCGCCGCCACCACCACAACAACAACAAGAGCAACAATTTATTGGACGCTGAGCGAGCGGGCTCTGCTCATTGCGGGCGTGTGAGACTGCCTTTGCACCTGAGCAAAGGTCTGAGAGCAGAAATGCAAAGGGCCTGGGCCTGAGAGCACTGAGAACAGGCTAACGTAAGGAGAGAGCTACCCTACAAGCTACATCAGAGGCCAGCTCATATTACTCAGGCGTGGGTGAGAAACCCTCCGACACCCTCAGTGTGGACTATGGCGTCCCATGTCCACGAACCAATGATTGATGAGCCGTACCCCGCGGGACCGTCACTCAGAGTGCCTGTTGCGTGGCGTCCCACTCATGGTCACTCTCAATCAGAGGCGATGGGCCGTAAGGTCGCAAAGGTGATGAGCACGTGGAACGGCTGCTAGTGCTGTTATCTGAGGTAGCTCCGCTTTTGTGGGCAAGCAGATTGCATCGGTGAACGATGTGGCACACCCTGGCGGTTAGCACACTGTGCCTAATAAGGCCGATTTCAGCCATTGGTCAGCTGTGTTGCTGACAGGCGTCGCCTTTCTGGCGTTGCCCGACTAGCATGACAGGTATAGGCCACTATTGCACACAAACGCTGAATAGAAGAGCTACGTCAGCCGTACAACTTGAGCAGCAAAACTGAGTGTCAGCGTTCCTGCTCCCTGCCGTGCAGGCAGGTCGGTCCCACGGAGCCAGTGGGTCGCCCCCTCCCTGTAAAAGGAAGTAGGGGCCCCTGGCCGCAGGGGAACCCTCAGCTTAATCATCAGAAACATGGACTGGCGTAGGGCCAGCCTCCGCTGTGTGCCGTAATGAACCAAGTCGCACTAACAGCACATAGCAGCCGTGGCGTGCTTGCCTGAGATCGGAATCGGAGGCCGGAACCGACGGACGACCATCGTCCGTGCTGAACCAAGGTTGAGCTCCTCCAAAGGGAGCGATAGTGTCCACTGTGCGGAGTGTCTCCTATATGAAAGACACAGGACTGGACCCATCCGTGCTCTAGTTGAACGGAGCCCGTCGGGGCCCACTGCGGGAGCTGAACAGGGCGATGTAGACCTGTTACGGCATAACTGAGCTTGCGACCTTCAACGAATCGTGCCACCGAGAGAACCACCAGCCGTTGCTGCCCTCGAAAAGCAGCGTACACTGGCTGACCGGACCACCGAGAGATCAGCTCCTGGAGTTCGTGAGAGCCAGCTGCAGTCGGAGCCGGCAGCAGGGCGAGCGGACCACCCTCATCCGTTACTTCAGTAGTGCGCCCATCCCTGACTTCCCAAAGTCTTGCGATTGGAAACCCAGTAATTCCAGCGAACAAGGCTACCAGGAACTCCGAAGCATCTTGCTGTTGACCATCATAGCGCCGGGTGGGAGTGAGATGACGAAGTGTGAAAGAGGCAGTCAGGGTAAAAGGGGAACCAGAGGCGGAGTCAGCCACTTCGTGGTGGAGGGAGGTGCTGGCTCCTCCGTGCTCAAGCAAGATGCGCGTCGGCACCAATGCCGAAAGCGTAGAGTTGACATAGCAGTAGTTAGAGATATTGCGCAACGAGCGGGGAGCAGCGAGTGCTCCGTCCCTTGATCCTTCTGCCTCTGGATTCGGCGGCGAGGGGCCTTGCAGGCGTTGCCTGGCGAGTCAGGGGCGTTGCTCCGACAGCGGTATTGCCGTCCTGTTTGGGAGCATGGCCCGGTGTCGCGCCAGCCATTGGCCCATTCGGGCTTGTGGGCCTGCCTGATGTGGGATTTGAGTTTGGTGTTGTCTGGAGTCCAGAACCCACACAGCAAGCAATAAGACATAAGGTCCTGAGGACTCATCCAATTCAACAGCTGTGTGTGTAGTCAAGGTGTCATGCAAGCGCTGCTGCCTGGGATGCAACCGGGGCATCAGCTGCGAGTCTGAGGGAGGGTGCGAGGCGCGTCATCCAGTCCGAACAGGCGCCAGATAGCAGGTGATCTTTTAAGCCCTTCATTTGAGGGAATTGCCTGTTGCAGGCTGCACACTTGGGGAGCCCTCCTACGGAGAGAGTGTGGGAAAAACCTCGAGGGACATATCTAAGAACCGAGCCTGGATGCTTGCGGGCCTGGTGGATGCGAAGACCAACCTCAGTGTCGAAGGCCTGAGCACACGTCGGACATGCGAAAGAGGGAGGGGCCTCCTGCTGCGCTGTGTCCTCGGAGAGTTGTTGCAGAACGTCTGCGGTCTGCGTACCTGGCAGAGAGCGCCCGCCTCTGCTTGATGAAGCGCCTGCTGCGTCAGAGAGACATCACCTGCAGGGGTATGATCTCGTGGGAGGCATAGAGGTCAGTGGTCGATATGTGTGTAAGGTGCACTGGCTTGTTCAGTACAGCTCGGATTTTTCGAGCGTGCCAAGCCCGCAAGAGTTTGGCTGTCTCCAAAGTCAAGCCCACATCCACTAACCCAGAGGCCACGGTGGCCCAGACAGTACTATGCCAAATATGCAACCGCGATGCCGGCCCTGCCGTGCGTCTGTTGTGAACGAAGCGACGTACCTGCTGCAATTTGGCATTGCCCTCCTGCAACCGAAACTTGAGAGTAGCCTTCTCAAAGTTAGAGTAAGAGAGCATTACTCCGAGATACTTAAAGTACCGTCAGGCGCGGCGCGCCAATACGTGTGCTTGGATATGGCGCGTGGCGCCTGTTGGCCCTCGAGCTTTATCATGACGGTGCATTTGGCACCAGTGACAGCAAATCCATGACTGCGGACCAACTGCAATAGCTGCTCAATCAGAGCATGAGCGCGGTCCAGGTCCTCCAATGAGTGGATTTCGCGGTGAACCGTCAGATCATCCTCGTAGCCTGTGAGGTAATCCACCACAGCACGAGCACCGACAAGAGCTATGAGCTCCCGAAAGATGGTGCCCGTAAGCATGGAGAAAAGAGTAGGGGCAAGCTTACAACCCTGTTTAATGCCAGCTGTGGATTGGACTGTGTCCTCTTCACCCTGCGTGCGAAAGGTGTAAGCACTACCAGCATGTAATGAGGCGACTAGGTCCATGAGGTCCTGAGGGACTCCCGCATCCCGCAGAGTGTTGAGCAGGTCTGTCCTGCTCCCCATGTCAAAGGCCTGTGACAAGTCCAGGGCAAAACAGATACCACCTACCAGCTGGGGGCGAGTTCGCCCCGAGTGAAGCTGATGCCTGGTACGTCGGGCCTCCTGGCAGTTGCTGCGTACCTGAGTGACATGGCCAACGACCCTGCTCAAGGCATCGGAAAGACCACGTTGGGGTTGGTAGGCAAATTGTGGGAGACCCCGGAGATAGTCAGCCGTGTAGGGAGACAGCTGGTCTCTACAAGCCCCCGCCAAGCCTTTGCCATCCGGCCGAATGATGCCGAGTGGACGAAGGTTGCCAGGCTTCGTAGCCGGCTTGTTAGGCTTGGGAATAAAACACAAGTCAGCATCCTTTAGAGGCGGCTGGAGAACCTCAGCAGCCGGCAATGGGCGTTGCCCCCGAGATTGCAGGGTTGCTGCTAGCGCCGCTCCCGCATCTACCGAGCACAGTCGCCAGGCAGCCGCCGGAGCCGAACCCTGCGGGACCGCCTTGTGCGGTCTAATGGAGCCGATGTGCTTGGCCAGCAGACCAGCCGGGATTTCCGGTAGCGATCCCACTTGGTGTTCGAGGGGAGGATGTCTGGCAAAGACCTGTTCCACGTGTTCGCGAAGCAAACGAAGCTCAGAGTCAGAATCCAAAAGCAGGCCATCCGGTTCTTGAAGCTGGGCCTTGATTTGCGGCTCCCATGGTCGGAGCTTCTTTAGGGTCTTATGCGCGATGTACGAATCGTGTCTGGCACACGCCTCATCCACCTCTGCCTGAAAAGCTCGGTAACGTTCCTTCTTGGCTAGGTAGAGAGCCTGCTTATGCCAGCGACTCAGGTCCTCCAAAGACTGATCCAGGTCGGATAAAGTGGTGATGGAGTCCTCATGCAAGGAGCGGATGTGAGCGACTTTGTTCCACATGCGCAACGTCGCACGATGCTGAGCAGTTTCCGGAGCTTGCTGTGGCCGAGGCTTGGGAAAGAACAAAGCAGAGGCCTCCAGCAGCACCTGATTGACTTCATCAGGCGTGTGATTCCGAGAGGACAGACGCTGGCCCACCCAGTCCTGCATGCGGCCGGCTATCCGCAGACCTGAACGGACAGCCGTCTCGAGAGCTTCCTTATGGAAGGTCAGGGGGGGGCAAGTGGGCTTAGGCAAATTCCAGTGCTGAGTGGGTCGGAGATGAGCCAAGACGGGAAGGTGGCCGCCTCGCTTCCACCTGCCGAGCTGAAGATCCTTGCATGGCCCAGACTGTTTTGCCGGACCCTTGGCCGAAGCCTCGGAGGTTAGCAAAAAGTCAATTTGCGAGCCCCGTCCATTCAAGAAGAAGGTGTGACCAGCGCCACAGGACCAAGTGTTAAGAGCTACCAACCGATGGGAGGAAACCAAAGCCTGGAACGGCTCATCCTGCATTTGAGCATGCTCCTTCCTTGTGCTACACTGGCCCACCAGACCCTCCTGCGGAGTCAAACGAGCGTTAAAATCGCCTGCCAAGAGAAAGGTATCCCTCGCCGGGATTGCCCGGATCGCTGCTGACAGATCGCGGAGCAAGTGTGAGCGGTCTTCCTTGCTCTGCTGAGGAGACTTCTTAGAAGACCACGCATGTTGATAGACCGCAAAGACATGCACGCGGGCCCCAAGCCACGGGAAAATGACCTGAATGAGCCTGCCGCGGCGTTGCTCTCGCCACCTACCCTGAGCATCCCATATTGATTACAATCAATCAATTTCGCAAACAGATATTGATTTTTTGCGCAGCGTCAAAAATCAATATACCGAAAACACGGCATATTGATTAGCATATTGATTAGCATATTGATTAGCATATTGATTAGCATATTGATTAGCATGCTGACTAACATATTGCTATATATGTTGTTTTACAAACTAATTTATATAGCTAATATGCATAAAAATACATATGAGCATATATGAAAATATGTATATGTGTGTGTAAGGCCTTGGGTATAGAAGACTGTAATGTAGAGGTGTGGGGTATAAAGGTGCCGGGGTAAGGGGTTTTGAGGGGGTTAGAGGCAGAAGGATTTAGGGCTATAGTGGAGGTTCACAAACATCGAGGTTTAGGGCTAGGGGGTTTAGGGGTAAGGGGCTATAGGGTATGGGATCGTAGGACTTTCGTGGGCAAATGGCTTTAGAAAGTCTAGCAGAAAGCGAGGTAGAATGAGAGAAAGAGAGAACAAACGAAACGGAAGGATAGGGAACGAAGAGAGAAGAGAGAAGCGACTAAAGAAAGAGATACAGACAGAGAAGCAGAGAGAGATAGATAGAGAGTCAGATCAAGAACAACATAGAGAAGGCGAGGCTAAAGTGGCAGGAAAAAGAAACCTAGGACAAACCAAAGAAATAGAAAAAGAGAGAGAGCGAGAGAAGGAGCGAAACTGAGACATAAGGGAGAGAACGAGAGAAGGACACAAGGAGAGAAAGAACAAGAGAGATAACGAGAGAGAGAGAGAGAGAGACGAGAGAGAGAGAGAGAGAGAGAGAGAGAGAGAGAGAGAGAGAGAGAGAGAGAGAGAGAGAGAGAGAGAGAGAGAGAGAGAGAGAGAGAGAGAGAGAGAGAGAGAGAAAGGGAGAAAGAGAGGAAGAGAGGAAGCAAGAAAGGGAAGAAGAACGGAAGAACGATAAAGCTTAGAGGGTTTAGGGTTTGGGGGTCTCGGGTCTCGGGTTTTTGTTAGTTCCTCTAGGTTTTGGAAGCTAGGGGCTTTGAGGGAAGGCTGTGACATTAGGGGTTGTAGCGTTTTTTTCTGTTTCCGGGGGGGGGGTTCTACGTTTCCAAAATCATTCTCCCCAACCCCAAACCCCGTAGCTTTTCCAGCCAACCCCCCTAACACCCCCAAGCCCCTAAAGCCTGCCACCCACCGAAATCCTCACCCCGATCCAAAACCCTTAACCCTTCACCCCCATCGGGTTTGAAGGTGGTGTTGGTGGTGGTGGTGGTGGTGGTGGCGGCGGTGGTGGTGGGTGGTGGGTGGTGGGTGGTGGGTGGTGGGTGGTGGGTGGTGGGTGGTGGTGGGTGGTGGGTGGTGGGTGGTGGGTGGTGGGTGGTGGGGTGGTGGGTGGTGGGTGGTGGGTGGTGGGTGGGGGGTGGTAAAACGCCACAACCCCTAATGTCACAGCCCTCCCTCAAAGCCCCTAGCTTCCAAAACCTAGAGGAACTAACAAAAACCCGAGACCCGAGACCCCCAAACCCTAAACCCTCTAAACTCTATCGTTCTTCTTCCCTTTCTTGCTTCCTCTCTTTCTCTCTCTCTCTCTCTCTCTCTCTCTCCCTCTCTCTCTCTCTCTCTCTCTCTCTCTGCTCTCTCTCTCTCTCTCTCTTTCTCGTCATCTCTCTTGTTCTTTCGCTCCGTGTGTCCTTCTCTCATTCTCTCCCTTATGTCTCTGTGTCGCTCCTTCTTTCGCTCTCTCTCTTTTTCTATTTCTTTGGTTTGTCCTAGGTTTCGCTCTCCTGCCACTTTATCCTTGCCTTCTCTATGTTGTTCTTGATCTGTCTCTCTATCTATCTCTCTCTCTCTCTCTCTCTCTCTATCTCTGTCTGTATCTCTTCCTTTAGTCGCTTCTCTCTTCTCTCTTCGTTCCCTATCCTTCCGTTTCGTTTGTTCTCTCTTTCTCTCATTCTACCTCGCTTTCTGCTAGACTTTCTAAAGCCATCTGCCCACGAAAGTCCTACGACCCCATACCCTTTAGCCCCTTACCCCTAAACCCCCAGAGCCCTAAACCTCGATATTTGTGAACCTCCCCTATAGCCCTAAATCCTTCTGCCTCTAACCCCCTCAAAACCCCTTACCCCGACACCTTTATACCCCACACCTCTACATTACAATCTTCTGTACCCAAAGCCTTACACACACACATATACATATACATATACATATACATATTTTCATATATACTCATATGTATGTTTTATGCATATTAGCCATATGAAATGGTACGTATACATATATGTACATATTGATTAGCATATTGATTTACATATTGATTTGCATATTGATTCGCATATTGATTGTTTTATTGATTTTCACATATTGATTATCGATGTCAAGAAATCAATATATTATATTGATTCTGCGAACCATCAAAATCAAGATATTGATTGTAATCAATATGGGATGCTCAGGGTAATCCGTTTCTTGTCTATCTGAGGAGAAAGGAGAACCATGACACCGTCTGCTCGACTTGTGTCATGAACAGCTGGCTGCGTGGCAGCGCGTTGCTTGGAGCGTTGCCCGGGAGCAGTTTTAGCTTTGGGTGCCCGGGCAGCCCCTTTTGTGGCGGAGCTCACGCAGTGCCAACCCTCAACATCAAACTCTGCTGTTTCACTCCAGTGAGTTTCCTGCAAGACCAGAATGTCGCAGACATACTTGGCCTCCGTGCGAAGCCACGTCCTCACTTCTGCCCATTGTTGCATGCCAAGGTGCCCAGCGTTCCAGGAGAGAACACGAAGAGACTTGCTGGCACGACCGCCTCTCGGGCGCGAGCGGAAACTGGCGGAGGGACCTGAAGGACCTGAAGGAGACATCGTGGAGCCAGACAGCACGGGGAGGGGAGGAGGGGAGGGCGGGGTGAGCCCACTGCGGCGCAAATGTTCGGGCGTCAACGTACCATTCCGGTACGGGATGCTGTCTTGTGTTCTATGTACCTTATTGCAAGCCTTGCGAAAGGCC
Source organism: Symbiodinium sp. CCMP2592 (assembly GCA_905221615.1). NCBI lineage: Eukaryota > Dinophyceae > Suessiales > Symbiodiniaceae > Symbiodinium > Symbiodinium sp. CCMP2592. The sequence goes on along the minus strand of CAJNDT010003336.1, from coordinate 642,186 downwards.
TTCTTGCGAATGCTCTCAAAAGAATGCTGGTGCATTGGCGATTGCGCCGTCCGCTAGTTTCGCCGGAAAGAGAGAACTCAATCCGACTCCCTTCACCCTGCGGAAAGGTGAAAACCACTACCGCTTACCTCATGCCAAGGTTGTATAACTGCAGACAGAGGCCCGGGAATTGGGACCCGGCAGATCACAGCGACACGCGGCTCCGGGAATAGCTATGGCTCAGAAAGAGGACAGTCCCTTAAGCTTCGCAGAAGGGGGACGTTGCGAGCCTCTAGCGTTGGTACCCAGAGCCTTGTTAGCAAAGCTACACAGCCTGCTGTGATCCGTAGCGGCTACAAGAGCAACAACAGCAACCACCACGACAACAACAGCACCACCACCACCAGCACCGGCACCAGCACCACCAACAGCAACAACAACAGCACGTCTATAGGATGTGAGGTTCACCACTAGCGCATGTTTAGAGTTCAGGGGTTTAAGGGGTTTGGGTGTAGGGCTTGCAAAACCCCCGCAAGCACCAGCACCAGCACCAGGGCCAGCGCCAGCGCCATCAACAGCACCAGCGCCAGCGCCATGCAGCGCCAGCGCCAGCGCCAGCGCCAGCGCCAGCGCCAGCGCCAGCACCAGCACCAGCACCAGCACCAGCACCGCCGCCGCCGCCACCACCAGCACCACCACCACCATCCACCAACAGCACCAGCACCAACAGCACCACCAACACCACCATCAGCACCCCTACCGCCCGCGCCACCACCGCCAGCACCACCCCCGAGATCCCCCGAGTTCATAACACCAGGCCGGATAAGTTCAGAAAAAATTCATATTTCCAGGCCTGAACAGTTCAGAAAAAGCCTGAACCTGACCGCTGCGTTTCTGCTTCATGCACAGTGTCGTCCATGCTAGGTGATATCACAATGTCTGTTGAGCCGAAAGAAAAGACGAGCGTTAAAGCATAAGCAGTGGCCCAGATGCGATACGTGCGCGCAAGACAGTGATGCTTTTGTTTTACCGAAGCGATAAGCGACAGGATTTGGAAAACAACTGCGAAGCATCACGCAACTTGGAAAAGCTTGACGACATCATGAAAGCGAACGACACACATATTGCTAACTTTCCTGTTTGGTTCTCTGGAGTCTGCATAAGCCCCCATGGCAAGGTCCAGATTCCCCATGCTGCATGCGCGCAAGCCCTTGTGCTGCAGTCGTGCATTGGCTCTTGCCAGGCACCTCGCTCTAATTATCAGCAGCTCCAGTCCCGCAAAGGAAGGTTCTGTAAGTCTGTCACTGTGTTGTACAGCTTGTACAGCTTTCTCTTGAATTCATGCATGGAGCCCCATGTCGGGGCAGAATTGCAAGAACCATGGTTCCAAAATTAAGACAGATGTACTAATTTTGGTTCAAGCCGGCTCAAACAGTAAGTGACTGCTCATGTGGTAGCAGCCAGGGGCATTCTGCTGGGTGCTCTTCGCAGCATTCTGATAAACCCTAAACCCTAAACCCTAAGTATCGTGAGAGTGAGAGGAGTGAGAGGTATCCATGAGGCTTTGGAGCTTTTTTTCGTGACAGCAAGCTTTCGAGATCACGGCACAGTCATGGCAAACTCAGGAAACCATTTTTGCAGGATTGTCGTTTGTTTCCTTTGCTTTTGAGATTACGGCATTTGTGCGGAAGCTGTTTTTGAGATCACGGCAGATCAAGCCACTTGTGCAAGTTTATGAGATTTGAGATGACGATTCGAGGTGCAATCAGAGCTCGCCTAAGCTCGCTGTAGTCTCAATGGTAGCTTCTTTTCGCTAACCATGCGTATCGTTAAGATCTCATAAGGCCATAACTATAACGTTATGCAGTTATGCCATAAGACAGTCTGTCGCATGAACGTCCTGAAGATGGCATTTTGCTGTTGCTGGCTGGCTTCATGCAACCCCACTCAGAGATGGGGTAGCTCGCAGACTGGCAGATACAAAACAGACTTCAATGGTCTCTCCATCGAGAGGCTGGGCGAAGATGTCGCGAGACGACAGCATGACTTGGGTTCAGCCCGAATGTTTGGGGTAGTGCAGCTCCAAGCAAACTTTGTGTACGATGCCCTGAAGGTTTTGAGTGAAGCCGGTATGGAAGAACAGTACCGGTTTTGGCAATCTGTGTGGTCCGATCTGCATGGCAGGTTATACTACTTTTCCGTAGGAGACGTGATTGCGCTGCGGAGCCGTCCAGAGATTCCGGTTTCCAATGTTCTGCGCCTGAAGACATTCTTTGTGAATCTAATCTAGACGTGGGTGCTCCCGCACGCCTTGCATCAGAGCTGCGTCTGGATGGTGATGGGCTGCCAGAATGGTTTGATGATAGCAGCCTGCTTTGTCTACGGGTGCCGAGTGCTTTTGCTGATCGTGTCATCGAAGGACACTGGGCTCATATTGCTGTGCCGGATCCTGCCTCGGATACTTTGTTCCATGCAGGAACACGTCAGAGGTCCAGAGTTTTCGGGTGGTCCCATTGTCCGCCTTGCCTGTCCGGCGGATTTCAGCAGCCCTTGTTTGAGGCGGAAGACTTGAGTGAATCGTTTACAGCAGATTCAGCACATATGGTCCTGCGGACAATTGAAGATGCAGCGGTGCAGATTGCGCAGCTGCAGCCAGGTAATGCAGTTTTACTTCAGTCTTGTCAGCGAGCTGCACAGTTGATGCGGGCATTTCAGGATGAGCTTGATCCTGTAAACTTGCAGCAGGGGATGTTGGATATTCGTGGTCGGGTCACATCCGGAAAGTTGCCGTACAAAGCCAGTTTTCTCATCAAGTGCATGCTGATCAGCTATCATTTGCGAGATGCCTCCGACTTGAGAAAGGTTTTACGACATGCCATAGAAGCTGTGATGCCCAGGCGTTTTGCAGAGGTTTTGCTTGAACAGTTTTCTGACCCTTCGAAAGTGCGGATTCCCAGTGCCACGAAGCAATCGCGGACTCGCTTGACATTGGATGCAGCTTTCATGTTGTATCGCCGCGAGGTGCACAAGGCTTCCATGGATGATTGTGTCAGATACATCATGGCAGATTCTTCAGTCCAGGGCCACCACGATTTCGAACTGATCCGATGTGTCACGCTGCGTGTGTCCAAAAGTGATGAGATGCTTCGGTGTGCACAGGAGCTGCAATCTGTTTGGCAAGCTGCCGAGCACTTTGCAGCTGCGGACATCGAGCAAGCCGTGGCGAAGGAACGAGAGCTCTTCTCAAGCATTGCTCAGGGTTTGTCGACGCACTTGTTTCCAAGTGTTGTCATCGGCAGCGGGCATGCAAGCTTGTATCACAAAACTCATGCGCTGGCTCATGCTGTGTGGCTGGAGACGGGAGATTGCCTCTCGATGGAAGCCTTCTTCAGGACAGTGCTGTGCTTCTGCACAGACCAAGGTGTGGAAGCATCCTTCAGCAGGGTGCCACCGCTCGCCGTGCGCACTTTGTTGCCGTGGGCCCCCCTGCCAGAGAATCGACAGGATGAACATGAGTGGGCACCCGGGCCAGACTTGGGTGCGCTGCATGCAGCAGCGACGATAGACTTGTCGGGTTCAGTAGGAATACCAGGTATGCTACACATAGTACATAATTCCACCAATGACTTCGGACTTTCCATGCCCAGGTTTTCTGAAGTGGTCAATCAGCTGCAGCACTTGAGCAGGTTTTTGCGCAAGAGGGACACCAAGCAACGACTTTTGGAATCCTGTTTCCAAGATGCCGTGGGTCGGCACTTGCAAGCGGAACTGCGAGCCTTTTCTGCGAAGCTACACACAGGCCGCTGGGGATCCGTCGCAGAATGTGTCAGACAGATTGCTGAGGTTGAGGCATCCTTGAGATTCGGATGGGATCTTGCAAGGTATGGCAATGCGAGGCAAGGACAGGCAGGTGAAGGTGATCATAGCGTCGACTTGACAATTGTGGACACTGCCATCAGGTCTTCTTTTTTTTGGGGTTATGTGCACATGTTGCAGAGCCTCACGCACATCGTCCAGTCTGCTCTGGGTTGGTGCGAGTCTTGTGTGTGCCACAGCAGTCTTCCAGTAAACGACATGACGAAGAAACTGCAGCAGCAGTGGCGCACATGCCCTCTTCGGGCTTGCCGTGCCCCGGAGCTTGCGGCTGGAGGTTTCATGCAATTGCTAAGGCGTCTCTCAAGCACATCTGCTGGACATTTGCTTGCCTCGCTTCCCAGAGACCTAGCTGCCCCCGACAGGGCTGCGTTGTTGAGCGAATTCGAAAGAGGCAGATCCCACTTGCTGTTCGTGTTGGGGCTGCGACTTGAGCATTGGCGGCATCCTCCCTGGTCTGTGTTTGGTTGCGGCCACGTAGATCCACAGATCAGCAAAGACTTTCTACGTAGGCACCTGGCTATCCGAAGTTCCCATAGCCTGGTTCTGGAGCTGCAGGAACAGCCGTTGGCAACACAGGCGCAAACTTACATTGATGGTGATGGCCAGGGTGATTCCAATCTGAACAGACTTCCCCGGCTCGCACGATTCATGGCCAAGCTCCTGTTCTCCCCCATCGCAGAAAGACTGGTGGAAGGAGACCATGCCAAGGCAAGCATCTGCTGAAGACTTTGCGAGTTGCCATTGGTTGTGTTATGCTGCAGGTCTTGTAGGATTGTAGGGTGCATGGAAGTCGGAGTGCCAGGGTGTTGTGATATGTTGTGATTGCCTTTTGCAAGAGCAGAAGCAGCCTGACTTTCTGGCCAGGTTCACCACCGGATTGCCTTGGCTCGCAACCACTCCACCGCCTACGTCAGTATGACTCGGAGGACCCCGCTCGTTCAGAGGTTGTGACAGGTTTCTGTAGGGTTTGTTTTGTGCGTAGTTCCGAATCGCATGTGCGAGGATGCCTGCCATGCAGACCGTTTTGGAGTCGGAGCCAGGGTTCCTGAAGACCTTGGCGGACTTGCTGGAAAAGGTGCACAGTCCGCACCTTGTTGTCAAGGAGTTGGGATTGGCAGGTCATCCAAGCATGTCCCGAGTTGCAAATTACAGGGACCCCATGCATGGCAAGATCGTTTACCATGCAGACCCTTTGACTCTGTATCGAGCAGCCCCAGCCTGGCAGGATGTTCCCCGCCCACCGCGGCCCCCTCAAGAGGCCATGGTGCTTCATCAGAACGCAGCAGGTGCCAGGGGTTCTGCTTCAGCCGGCGATGCAGGAGGTGGAAGTGGTGCTGCTTCAAGCAGCAGTGCAGGCCTGCATGCACAGGCCCCGGCGTCCGGGTCAAATCGGCCAATGGCATTGGCTAGCACAGGCAGCAACGAGAGTGATGTCTTGCAAATGCTCGAGGTCGTGTCCCCAGACACGGAGGTAGCTGCAGCACCTTATCACACAACATGTAGCCGCGAAGTTGATGACATCTTCAGAAATCTTGTTATCCGCCGTGCTGCGTCCATGTTGGCAGATGATGATTCCAACATGACATTCTGTGTCAAGCTGAACCCTGATTGCTTGCACCTGCTGTGCAATCCCGGAGCCCTGCAGGCAGAAGAAGTAGACTACAGCTCGCTGATCTGCAGTGACTGGTTGTTTGCACAGCTGATCAGGAAAGGCGTCGGGGACATTGTTGTACCCGCAAAGCAAGGCTTCAAGAGGTCCGATTGGGCCATTGCCCCGCTGCGAGTCTTGGAGTGCAACAAGTCAGCAAGGACATTCACTGTCGAATCATCCCCGGTAAAGCTGCCCTCTGTCGCAGACCCCGGTAAGCAAGATTGTGCAAACGTTGTGTTGCACATGGAAAGCTTGACACTGGAAGCCTTGTTGAAGATGTGTACCTGGACAGTCCGCCCAGATCTGGTGTACGGTTTGCCTTCATTCTCCGCTGATTCTCTTTCTGCTGACGACTTTGCATGTCTGCCAGCCTTGTTGGCAGATCTTCTTGCATCAGGTGGGATGGAGTTGAAAGGGGCAGACAAGGATTATCGCTGCAAGCGATCTCTGTTGTTTGCGCTAAAGGATCAGGGCTTCGTCCTGAGTGCAGATGATGGGTCATGGTGTATGACAGAGCAGGGTCTCAGCAATGTGGAGATCGGGCGTGTTTTGACTGACTGCAAGGCACTGGTGCGACCCAGAGACATTCCATTCCAGGATATGGAGTGCGTGGACCTTCTGCTTTCCTTGAACTCTCACGGCTGGCAGTGTGAATCGGTCGCTCCAAAGAACCTTCCGTGTGAATCTTATGTTCACGGGGAATCACCGAAAGTGTGGTATCACCAGATTGGCAAGCAATCGCTGTGTGATGCTTATTTGTTGCTTCTTCTCACTGCACATGAACACAAGCAGCCTGTGCCGCACTTGCGACCTCAGTCGGTGTATGACGAGATGCTTGGAAGACCGGTCAAAGCTCACAGCCGCAAAAGGGCGGCCAGTGTCGTTTTCTTGCAAGACCAAGATGTGTGGGTTGACGAGTCTGCATTGTTGCCTGTGCCAAAGAAGCGGGCTACCCGCCGGAAACGTGCACGTGGCCAGGATGCATTGCTGGACGATTTTCCCCAGGATGCATTGCTGGACGATGAGCTGGCGCATCCTGCAATCGAGGGCGAGGGTGACGAGGGCGGACGTGAGGACGAAGACGAAAATCTGTGTGCGGAGGGTGATGCTCCACTTGCTGCGTCAGCAGAGCCAGAGCTCGACCGCTCCAGCAATTCCAACTCATCCTCAGAAAGTGACGGTTCCAGCAGCTCAAGCAGCTCCAGTTCTTCTAGTGGATCGGGCAAGTCCAGCAGCGGCTCTTCATCCACAGGCGCAAAGGCCAAAGCCAAACCACGGGCCAGCCACAAGAAGAACATGTCAGCTTCGCATGCTTGGGGGCTGTGCCGCCCTACGCCAACCAAGACAGGCTGGCAGATGACTTGCGCCAATCCAATGCATCGTCATGCAACCGCGTCTTGCACGAAGACACGATCTAGCGCGATTGCCGGCGAAGAGAACTGCTTGAGAATGCTGAAAGCCTGGTGCCTCTGGGGTGCCTCAACGCCCAGCAAAGAGGCGCACCAAAAAATGTGGAGCCGTGTCGTGAAAGCCGCGGCTAAGGATCGTTTGCCAACTATGGAAGAGTTGGATGCAAATCCTCCTTCAGAATATGCTGGTGCTTAGGATGGCAAGATCGTGCCTGTGCCCACGCTTTGAAAACATTATCGCTTTGCAGCCTGCTTTGAGCTAGTGTGCTGCGTGCCAGAGTACAGCTCAGGTGTTGTTCAAGAGTGCATCGCAGTTCACGTGTTGTGCAGCCACAAACATGTGTCTTGAGGCCTCCAGCTCCCGTCAACTTATTATTCAAAGTTCTTCTGACTGGGCCTTTGCACCACCCAAGGTCAAACTGTAGAGGTTCCGCAAAGAGCCCAGGGTGGGGGTGTGGTGGGGGGTTCCGGCCCTCAGAAACGGTTTGGGGCCCTTAGTGCTTGGCCCTAGTAGCTCCGCCAAAAGAAGATGCTAGTTAAGGGCGCTCCAGCCAAAAGAGGATGCTAGTTAAGGGCGCTCGGGCCGACAAAGGATGCTAGTTAAGGGCGCTCCGTTCGGTTGTGTAGTGGGTTGCTGATTGGTTACGCGGATGGATGTTGGGTGGGGTGGCCCCTTCGGGGCCTTTCCGGGCCCTTAGGAGCCCTTCGTGGCCCTTCGTGGCCCTTAGGGGCCCTTCGCTGGCTTTGGGGCCCAAACGCTCGAAACGCTCGAAAGTGCTCGAAACTCCTGGGCGGGTGGCAAGCCCGTCTGGTGGCTTCTGGTGGATTGGGCTAGATATTGCTCCGGGGTCGGCCGGGGTGCTCGAAACTCTTCTTTCGTACAAGAGTAGGGTGCTCGAAACTGGGTTTGGGTCTGGGGCTTGGGCGGGCCTGGTTTTGGGGGCGCTCGAAACGCTCGAAACGCTCGAAAGTGCTCGAAACTCTTGGCTGCTTTCTGCCCTGTGGGCTGGGTGGGAACCGAACACAAACGTGCGGCCCCAAAAGCTTTGAAGATTGTGCCGTGAATGAGCAATCTGCTGTGGACACTTGGTTTTGCATCTGCTGTGCTGTGGTTGTCGCTGAATCTGATCACACGTACTTTGTGCCTTATGCAAGCATTCAAAGAGTCAGTGGTCACTGACTGAGGAGTCCTGAGTGGAGGTACAGACAGCAGTCAACACAGCAGTCACAGCAAACGCATTACACAGGCTCGACAGGCCGCGCAGCAGCTGGGAAGTCTGTTATGCGTGGGGGTCAAGGCAATGCTATACATGCAGTCATGCGGTGAAGAGTGGAGCTAGCAGCTAGCTAGGTTTTGTCCAGTTTTGTGTGCCATGTCTCGCAAAAGGAAGCTGTCTCAGGGTCTGTCAGATCCGATGCCAGTGCCACAGAAACAAAGCCCTGGGCCAGCGAGTTTGCAGGAGCTGTATCTCTGGCCTCAGCATCTGCTGAGCAAGTTGATGCAACGTGGGGACGGGCATGATTCAGATAGACGTGAACGGCTGCAGTCCTTGCTGGCAAGACCTGTTGTGGTCACTTCTGACTACAGCGGTTTGTCAGGTGAGTACGAGATTTTTCATCAGATGCAAGATGCACTGCATGAGTTCATGATGCCACAGGTATGCGTTCATCACAGCAGAGTGTGCGACAATGGTGGTGTTCAGATGCAGGCTTTGAAGTACTTGAGTGAAACGTGGGAGGATGGCAAAATGTGTGTTCTGAAAGATATCAACGACAGATTGCACCCGGAGGCCCGGAAGCATCTGGATGCATTGATGCCGACTGAGGAATGTGATCTTGCCGCAGCAGCAGATGCCTACAAGCACATGGAGGACTGGTTGATGGCCAACCATACCTGGGCCATCTCAGAGACATGCATGTGTGAAATGCATGGACAGGAATGCCCCCTGTATGCCTTGCCCGACCCTAGCCTTTGCACCGCTGGCGCACTTCGGGTGAGCTTTGCCGGGACAACGTGCCGTGGATGGTCCAAAGCTGGCAAGATGCGATTTTTCAGCGATCCATCCGAGCGACCACACGCAATCTGGTTGTGCGATCGGCTTCGTGAATCTCAGAGATCAAGTTTCCCTGAAGACCTCTTCTTCAGCGAGTGCACATCCAACTACCCGCCCCAGGACACCCCGTGTTCCATCATTACCTTTCAAGTTCACCTCAACTCTTGCGAACACACTCCGACATGAACGAACCTCGATGTATCGGTTTGGGGGTTCTATTTAATTGTTTTCGGTGTGGGTTATGTGTATGTGACTGTATGTTCGTGCACTTTGGAGTTTGTGGCGTGTGTCTGCCGGCAGGAGAAACTTGGAGTTCCCTTGGCCAAGACGCACGACGTTCTGCACATCAAGGTATCTCCTCTGCAGTTGGGCTGGCCGGTGAGAAGGACTCGAGTGTTCAGTTGTGGACTGAACCGTGCCACGATGCTTTGGCTGGGTCCATCTGACCCGGATGAGCTTCAGTGTCATTTTGAAACTTTCTTCCAATGCATCATGAGTGCCACTGCAGATGTTTTCCTTGTTGCCGGGGACCCAGAGGTTCGTGCGGAGCAGCAGCGCTTGGCAAAGTTGCGTGGCCACCACATTCCTGATTGTCCCATTGATGGCACTGCTAAGTTGTTGCCGCGACACCAAATCTATGCTCCAGGGCAGCTTGTGCGATACCAGGAGTATGAGAACAGCCGGCCCATCGAGTCACACACATGGTTTGCTGATCTGGAACAGGCCCCCGGAAGAGGAGCCAGCACACCCGGTGTGATTTGGCCGTCCATGCTTACCCATGGTACCATACATGCCTGGACCCCAGATAGGGTAGTGACTTGTATGGAGCTTTTCCTGGGTCACGGCTTCAATGTATATCCGTCGGCGACAAGATGCAAGACCGCATGTGCCATTGCCCCTTTCTTGCGCAGCATCCCTGTGAAAGATCAAAAGACCTTTCTTGGCAATGGTTGGCATTTGCCAACTTTGGCCTCATGGGTGTTTTACGTTCTCTGTCACTGCCGCAAGATCGACAAATGCCTCAATATCGAGATGGAGAAGAACTTTTTGCGACGAGGTGGCACAGACATGTTTGCTGATGAGGCGAGCGATGAAGAGGACATGTGTGTCATGGATGTCATGGAGTGAGTGAAACTCAGCAAGCAGTGAGCCCTTTGCTGTGTACGTGTGCGTGCCCTACAGGCGAATGCGTGTCACGAGGGCCTTTAGGGCCCCGCAAAGCCGTTAGTTTTGTTTGCTTCAGTCAGTAAAACGGAAGATGCAGGGGCCGTGCCTGCTTTGATACTGATTCTTGACGGTCCATTGCTGCAGAGCTTCATCCATATCTCAACATGTCCACCATAACTCCTCTGACTCTGACTGCGAAGGCATTTTGAAAGTTTTTGTGGAGGCTTCCTGCTGTAGTCTCTGTCGCATCAGTGCATCATGTTCGATGATTTCGCGCAAGAGCTGGGGCGGCTGCAGGGCAAGGACTCTGGCAGTGGTGGAGCTGCTGCGAGTGTGGCCCCGCCTCCCGCTCCAGTGGGTCCCTCAAAGCGCAAGAGGGAATCGGGCCAAAGAGGCGTGAAAAAACATGATGCGGGCAAGTCATGCTTTGTGGCGTCTTGCGAGGAGGACAAGCTGGTGGGCAAGAAGTGGTGTTGCCGCCACAACCGGCTGTACGACAACCTTTGGACCCAAGCCAAGAAGGCCGGCGAGCAAGCAGCGGTGCAGCAGGCCGTGGCCACTCCAGAAGGTGCTGACCAGTGTTTGTCTGAGTTTGAGCGAGACAACCCGGCCCACAGCAAGTACTCCAGGAAGGGTATCATCAATTGGGGTCGGTTCAAGCGAACGCACGTCTTGGCACAGACGATCCGCCGCCGCAAAGGGTGCAAGCCGTACGAATGGAAGCAGTGGGTGAAACGCTGTGAGCAGAAGATGGGGTGGACGGCCGCCGACGCCAAGAGCAAATGGAACGAGTACCAGAAAGATGCTGAGATTGACAAGGACATGTTTGGCTTGAACGGACAACTGAGGCTTTGGATCCCCACCATCGAAGCCACACACGAGGACGATGAGAGGACCAGAAGCTTCGCCTTCGAGGAGGGAGGAGCTCAGGAGCAGAACATGGACGAGGACCACAGGCAGGTGCTCATGGATCATTGCGTGCATGCCGGCAGAGCATCCAACCAGAGCGACGAGAACTTCATGAAGGGCCGCGTGGTCAATGCCGGGGAGCCAGTTACGCCCAGCAAGCATGCCGATGGTACTTCTTTGGAGAAGCCAACTCCAGAGAAGACAAGTCCGGAGGACTGGGGACTGGGCGTGCTATCTGTAACCTAGACCCTCGAAGCCCCAAGGCCCAAGACCTTCTAAGTTTACAGTCCAACCGGCCTTTGCTTCGTTGCTTGATTCTCTCTTGCCAGGATGAAAAGAAGCGCAAGCGGCTTGAGAAATTGGCAAGAGGCCCTGCCTTCGAGGCGCACAAGGCCACCACCGTGCACATGTTCAAGAAGAAGATCGAAGCCTTGGACACCTTGATGGCCAGCGTTGGCAATAAGATCAAGGAGGCCAAGGAGCTGCTTGAGACAGACAGCTCGGGCAATGGGGACGGAAGCGAAGCGGTGAAGTCTTCCTACATTAAGGCCATGGTGGACGGCAATGGTTTGTTGGACCTTTGGAAGGAACCTTGCCGCCTCCCCGACGCCCACGGAAAGGATGAGGAGCTCAATGCATTTCCCGAGGTCGTTGCTGCTGCCCAGCAGGCTTTCAAGGACAAGCCCAGACCCCCGGGTGGATCTATAAATTAGATCCACCACTCATGTCGGAAAATAGAGACGATTTCTTGAATGGATCTAAAAATTAGATCCACTCGCAATCGTTGTACGGAAAATCTTGACATCATTTGAGCATTATACAAAGCTTGAGCCGTTTGAGCCAGTATATATAGTATATTGCATCATGAGCATTAAAAAAGCTTGAGCCGTTTGAGCCAGAATATATCGTGTATTGCATCATCGGAGCATTATACAGAGCTTGAGCCGTTTGAGCCAGATAAACCAGAAGCCCCAAACCCGAAAAAAACTGAATTAAGCGTTTTGGGTCGAAGTTTACGAGAAGGAGAGCAGGGAGAGGGAGAAAGAGAGAGAGTTTGCGAAGGTTTGGGCTTCGGGGTTCGCGGTTGAGGAGTTTTGGGGTTTTGAGGTGGTGGTTTACGGTGTTTAGTGGTTCTGGGCTCCGGGGTTTTGCTTCGGACTGCAAGACGGCCTTTTTTTGCACTAGCCCTCTGCTGCAGCATGATCCTCCAGCTTCTTTTGCTGAAGAAAGTTGCATTTCCAGTGAATCACATTCGACCAAGTGCTGCGATGAGCAGAACGAGCAATCTTGGCTATGACTCCATTCAAGCTTTCGTCACGATAGGTGGAGTACAATCGCGGATTCCCTCGGTGAAGAGCCCGCTGAATCATGTGCACAAGAAGATGACATTTCGGCCTCCATACACCGCCTGCTTTCAAGTAAAGCGTTAAAAAGCGTAGGTACAGCTGTATGGTGTTTGCTCTGGAGCCCGGGTCATGCGCACCTACCCAAACCCCTACCCCAAAAAGCTATGAGGTTCGGGCAAATATGGCCATATTTGGGGTAAACACAATTTCCGGCACGAGGTTCTGGGTTTGGAGGCCAACAACAACAATATGAGTTCATCTCATAATTGCAAATGTTCCAAAACTCTCTATTTCCGGGCTTTTGTTTACATATCAACAGAAGCAGCGGCGGGCCGGTCAATAGGAGGCGATCACTTTCACTTGAGACTCGAATGATAGTTATAGCCCAGAACCTCATTTTCACTGCCAGTGCAGGTGTCTTTCGGTGCAGATGTACCAAATTGATGGAACTTGGGTCGTGTTTATTTCAGAAATAGAAACGATGCATTACCGCCATAAGAATGGCCCGGGCTCCAAAAGTGGCAACAGACGTCATAGTGATATTCTTACGAAATAGTGCCAACAGCGGCACCTACACGATAATTCGGATGGACACGGTGGTATGTTCAGCTTACAGCCACTTTTATGTGATGTTGCCCACAAAGCCATGAAACTAATGCTTCAAGTATTCGCGAACAGTTTGTTTTGCAGCTCGCACACAAATGTCGTGTCAGAACTGCGTCCCTACCCGGTGCAAACACAAAACTTTCCTCTGCTTTAGGGTTTGGGGTTTTAGGGTTAAGGTTTAAGGGTTGAGGGTTTTGGGGTTTAGGGTTTAAGGTAGGGTTTAGGTTTGAAGGTTAGGTGTTTAGGGTTTTTGGGTGGCCCCTCTCACTCACACGGCACTCGGACTCCCTGTTTTTTTCAACCGCCTGTCAACACGAGTCAAAACTAGGACTACGGCACACAAACCTACTGGTGGCCCTTTGCTCCCGTCAAAACTTTGGCACTGCAAACTCTTCTGGTTTGCAATGCCCTCCACACCTTGTCAGGGTGAGAGCTGGCGATTTTTTTTTGGCGACGGCTGAGACGGCGACGAGCCGCCAAACAAGGTTTGGATTCCTCGCTTGGTTACATAGGTGAACTGTTCATTCTCGCCAAACCACCGTTCGCCCTGGCTGCCCTGGCTTTTGGACGACTCCAGCTGATGGATCTTTTGGCTCAAGACGGCGATGGAGTCCTGCTGCGATTTCGTCGTGAGCTTGAGCTTGACATTCTCCTCTTTAACTGTCTCGAGCTCTTGCTCGAAACAGAATAACTCAAGGTCTTTGTCTCCCTCGAAAAACTTTTTGCTCCTCTTCAGCACATCACCTCGCGAAGCAAGCGGAAGAACTTTCTCACGAGTCTCGCCAAGGGCTTCCTCCCCATCGGAGACATCAATCTGCGATGGGAAGATCGGGGATTCCGAAGGTTGCTCGTCGGATGCCATGCTGCGCAACATGCTATTGTGGATCCCCGTTGTGCTCTCCTCGGTACCCTGACCTCGCTGGAGTGCTGCTCTGAGCCACATTTTGCATCCATGGACCCTCGTGCCGCAACAAACTAGACTAGCCGAGCTACGAACACATCCATACATGCACACACAAGCAATCACTTTCTCGCGGTCGGGTCACCCCTCAAGTCAGGCTAGCATCATGGAGGAAAACACGGGCCCAGGTCAAAATGCACTCTTATTACCTTGCATCTCTCTGATGGACATCATGTGCGACTACTGGACCCTGGTAAGCTAGCGCCTAGCACTCACTCTGAAAATGCCCCCCCCTGTGCACTGTGCATCCAGCATCAGTGGGACTGCTGCGGCGATGCTCACGATCCAGCATCGCCGCCTCTGCTGTGCACTGTGCATCCAGCATCGGTGGGACTGCTGTGGCGATGCTCCGGTCATCCAGCATCGGTGCCACTGCTGGGGCGATGCTCGGGTCATCCAGCATCGATGCCCCGGCCTTTGTTTTGCTGGCCTATGCCGCAGCATTGTTCCCTCGGAGCCATGCCAGCATCTTGGAGTAAGAATCGCCATCCTGGAGACTGCCCTCCGACTGCATCTTCTCCAAGAAAGCTTTCATTGGCCCAGCCAGCGACTCGCGAGCCATCAGCATCCTGAGGCTGTGCACAGTCTCCCCCGAGGAAACCTCGAACCAGCACGTGTCTGGCGGAATGACGATGCTGCCTTGAGCCTGCACCTGAACCATCCAGCCCTTGGTCTTCACAAGCTGGGCCAAATCCTTGGCATTCATCTTCTCGAGCTTCTTGGGCAGCTCTGCCAAGGTCGCGGCCTGCAGGTGCTTCGATGGCACCCCGCCCACTGTGAGCTTGCCCTCCAGGCAAACCATGAGCATCGGGCAGTTCATGTCTGTCCGGGTCCACAACGAGGCTGTGCCCCCCAAACGCTGGCCGAACTGCAAGCTGAAGGTGTCCTGCATCTCGGTCGGGAATCCTGCCATCGCATCCCCCTCGGAGTCGCCAGTTTCAGGGTACTGCCGGATCAGCTGGTCCTTCAGCCTTTTGGCGACTGCTTTCTTGGATATCACCGCACAGCAGGAGTTCGACCCACTCGCCTTCATCTTCTCAAGCACCCACGACTGCTGAAGTCGGTAGTAGTCGAGGGTGGCCACTGTCTCGCAGAGGCTCTTCCCCCGAGCAAGATCGAAGGTGACCGGGGCCAGCTTCTCCAGCAGCTGCTTGGGGTTCAAGCTGTAGTCCACGCTGCCAAAGGAGCTTTCACCCGTCAGCTCCTTCGCCAATTTCTCGGCCAAGGCTTCCAGGGGCATGCTTGCTGCAAGCTTGCCCATCTTCTTTCCAGCGGCTGTTTTGGCAGCTGCTTTCTCTCGCTCGTTGATCGATTTCTTCGTCTTCGCCATCCAAATTCGCACGTCTTGGATCTTGTTCTTCACGTTCTTGCATGAGTCGTTGTTGGAGTGGAACCCCTTGAGGACCACTGCGATCTCCCCTCGGAGCTCGGCCATCTCATCCGCCGTGGTTGTGGCCTCCACTTCCTTCTTCTCCCACTCAGAGTCATACTTGGCGATCTCCTCACTCAGAACCGCAATAGCCCGGTCGACGTGGCTCATCTTCTCTTTCAGTTCGTCCTTCAGGTCCTGGTTCTCAAACTCACAAAGCTTCTGGCTCTCAGCGGAGAGTGCTGTGATTGTCGCCTGGTTCCGGAGGACAACATCTCCCATCGTTTGGATGGCCTTCTTCCGGGAGGCCTGCAGGGCCAACTTCTCCAGAGGCAGGCTCTTCTCGACGGCCTCGGCCTTCCGCTTTCTCTCCTCCTTTTCCTGCCTCTGGCTTTCCTCTATGGCAATTGCCTGCATCTGCAGATCCGCATCTCGGGCCTCCTCCAGTTCCCGCAGCTGGCTCAAATCCTTTGAAACCGTCAGCAGTGGGATGACGGACATGGGCTCGTCGCCGGTCTTTTCCGAGTTCGCGGTCATCTCCACAGCCAGCCTCGACCGGCCCCTTTTGATGCGGGAGTCGGACTCCTCCATGTACTCATCCAAATCCTTCTGCTCGGAGATGTCCATCCTCTGCCGCATGGCTGACTTGAGGCTGTGGGACTGTCGTCCACGGACTTGGATGCCCGAATAATCCAACACGAGCGCCTCACCGTGTTCCATTATGCTCACTGTGCTCGGATCCTGAAGCAACTTCTCCCAGGCAACCTTCGCCTCACCGAGACTCGAATAGATTCGGAGTGCCATTTCCTGAGCCGCCCATTTCTTAAAGGGTATGTAATTCGTGACATCGTCTCTCAGCGCCGCGGCCTCCCTCGACTCCTCCACGGATCCCACCGCGGACGAGAACGTCCTTTTCTTCTTCTGGTCCTCCGCTTGGCGGTTGACTTTCTGTTCGAGGTAGAAGGCTTTCTTCTCTTCAGCCGACTTCTTCTTGAGGTCCTCTTTTATCTTCATACCGTTCGCCCTCCTTTGCTTTTCGTCTTCAGTTTCTTCGCGGTTCTTGGGTTTCGTTGTGATGCGGCTGATCCAGCGATCTGTTGCCAAACAGCCATTACAGGCTCGGAGCAATGGATTTCGACCAGTCGCTGATGACAGCGACATGGTCGTCGACTGGCCACACTTTTGGCAGCACAGTGCCCCCAGTGCAGTCTCTCCGCTCGCCGCCGCAGGTTCCCCAGCCGATCCCGCAGCTGCCATGTTCACTACAGAACAGCAGTCTCTTGTACACTGTACACCCACCAGTTAACACCCTGGGCAGAGCGGCCCAACACGGCTGCGGGAAAAGCTCAGAGGATTCTTTCATCCATGGTTTCAAAAGCAACACCAAAGGCTCCTACAGCGAACTCTCGCTCTGCTGAGCTGAAACCCTACCCCTAGCATGAATATGTGGGTGTGCTATGGGAATCACACATTAATGGATTGGCTTGCTCTGTCGTGCCTCGGTCTGCTCCAATGAAACCTATTTGTTTTCGCCGTTCAGTTTCTGTCTAATTCACATCCAGCAGCACGGTTGCACGTAATTTGCAGCAACCGGCTTGGTTGCTAATTGTCGAATTAATCTGTTAGCCAACCTAGCAGTCGCCTCTCTTTCTCCGGACCCGCCTCTGCGGTGAAGCCAAATTCACCACAGAGTCCCGCTTGGACCTTTCCATTTTGAGTCTGCCGGAAGCCCAAGTCTCCACCTTTATGGGCAGTGGCATCGTTGGCTCCGGGTGAACTGCCCAAGTCTTGCACTCAGGCTCAACCTTCACCTTTATGGGCAGTGGCATCGTTGGCTCCGGGTGAACTGCCCAAGTCTTGCACCCAGGCTCAACCTTCACCTTTATGGGCAGTGGCATCGTTGGCTCCGGGTGAACTGCGGCTTGTTCATCCTCGTCCATTTCATCGCCTTCTGACTTCTGACAGCTGAGCTGCCAGAGCTGCCTCTGGGGGAGGGGTTAGCTGCCACAACTCTTCCTGAGTAATGGTCTGCGGCTCGGACTTCAACTTGCCCTGCAGGAAAGCAATCTCCAGCAAAGGGCACAGCATGATGCCCAAATGCAAAGGGTGGTAAGCATTACCGATTGCTTTCTCTGCTTGGGTCTGGCTGCTGAAGAGCCACGGGGTTCGGGGTTCGTGCCCCTGGAGCATAGCTTTTTCCTCCTGTAGCATGTACCTATGCAAGCTGTGCTCTTGCCAAGGGCGCTTCTCCTTGACATCTTGTGTCCGAAGCAGCCACAGCTTCGGCCCTTTTGTTCGCAGAGGCGGGGTGCCGTCGTAGACTATACCGCCGCCGAAATCCTTCAAAGGATTGCGGTCCAGCTCGATCACGGCTATCTCGCCTGCTTTCCCATTTTCTATGTCTCCCTGCACACGAGTCAAATAGGCCGCCAAGTTGCACTGCATGTTTGGGGAGAGTGATCCTGGGTCCGTTGGGAGTGCTCTCGAGTCCAACACGGTCTCCAAAGGCACCTTGCCACCGAGGTCTTTCATGCTCAAAGGCGGCGGCAGGCCAGGCAAGCCTCGGAGGCAATCCCTCCTCAAGCCCCGGATCCACAAACGTTCCCGGTGCTGCGGGCAAAGCTGACACAGGTCATGCACTTCCACGGAGACAGCAAACATGGGGATGCACGCCCGCAGTCGCTGCAGCAGTTCCCGCAGATATGGAGTTCCACGCAGCCGGGGGCTGTTTTCCACAGCGAAGGCTAGCAGCTGACCCTGCCAAGCCTGAGCTATGATCCAGCCGATGCAGACATCCATGACCGAAGCTCTTGCATCAGCTGTGCCCTGCTGCTGTCCGGTTCCTGCCCATGGCTGGCACGGGGGGCCAGCCACAATGGCTTCCACGGGCAACAAGCTCTCCGGATTAACTTTCTCCACATCGCCGTCAGTGCCCAATCTCAAGGCTTGGACACCGCTAGCACCACAAAACCTCTGCAAGTTATTGTAGTAGGGAAGCAAGGAAGCTTCCGTGTCAAAGCCCTGTGTGGACAGGTACTGGCTTCCTGACAGCTCACACAACCGTCGTAGCCCTCCCAGTCCAACACAAGGCTCAGTCACCCTCAAAGGGCGGCCAAGAACCCGCAGCACTCGTCCGGCCCTGTAGCCGGCGATCTCTGTGTCCAGATGATCGTCGGCCATTGGCCGGCAGGCCGGTGCCCACCGGTCCTTCTTTCCAAAGGGGACGGTTCCCTTTCTAACTAGTTAGCTAACAAGCCACTGTGAGACAAATCTTGACGGGAATGCACCTTCTTGCCAAGCTGCAAACACAAAGGTTGAAACTGATCCGCAGAATGTGTGTTCAAGCATCAACCTTCTGCTAGCAGTCAGCATGTCAGACAAAAGGAAGCGGGGTGCTTCGCCACAGAGTAGCCGTGCGGTTCAAAGGGTCGAAAGAGAGGAGGAGACCCGCACGGTTGCCTCCGTCAAAGGAACAGCAAGTGGTGAGGCCGGCCGGCACGAAAGATCCCGCACACCGCCACCTAGCCATCAGGCCAGGTGGCGGTGGTGCTGGAAACTCAGCATTCAAGATGGCGGGGAGCAAATCTGGTGGTGGAAATGGTGGAAGCAATGAAAGGTGAGCTGACGTGTGTTTCTTTTTTCTCTTGCATGCCTGATGGTGTGCAACAGACCGCTAAGAGCAGCTGCATGACTCTCTCACTGCATGACTATGCATGATTCGTGCCTGAAGACTCGGAGTTCAAAAGTTGTGTTGTTCCGTGCATACAGAAGCTTCGCAGCTTCGCATTTGCAAGCATAGAGCAAACAGCATGCTATGTGTGACAACTGTGTGTGTTGTGTGTGAAGACTTTAGATACTGGTTCAACCCTCGCGAGCCAAACAAGCAGCAAAAGAACCTGGAAACAGTCTTGAAAAGGCAGGACAGTGGCGGGACAGTGGCGGGACAGTCGCGGGACAGTGGCAGGACACCGGCGGAACAGTGGCGGGGTGGCGGGCAGTGGCGGGACACCGGCGGAACAGTGGCGGGGTGGCGGGCAGTGGCGGGACACCGGCGGGACAGTGGCGGGACAGTGGCGGGACAGTGGCGGGACAGTGGCGGGACAGTGGCGGGACAGTGGCGGGACAGCGGCGGGACAGCGGCGGGACAGCGGCGGGACAGCGGGACAGCGGCGGGAGGGACAATGGCGGGACAGCGGCGGGACAGCGGCGGGACAGCGGCGGGACAGCGGCGGGACAGCGGCGGGACAGTGGCGGGACACCGGCGGGACAGTGGCGGGACACCGGCGGGACAGTGGCGGGACAGTGGCGGGACAGTGGCGGGACAGTGGCGGGACAGTGGCGGGACAGTGGCGGGACAGTGGCGGGACAGGGGCGGGACAGGGCGGGACGGTGGGGTGCGGCCGGTCCGACCCGGCGGGTCGGGAGGGACACCGGAGGGACACGGGAGGGACATGGGAGGGACACAACCCCTCCCCTACTTAAGCCTGGAATCCAGTGGGTTGTCGAACCTCCACCCCAAACCCTCGCGATACCACAAAAAATCCTTGAAGCCCTGCTTTCGACTGTGATACACAACGGTTTGCACTGCTATGCCCTGTTTTTTGCATCGTGCGGTCCGGCACGGTGAAGTTTGCAACTGTAGTGTCGGCTTGGCACATCTACACACTGCTTCTGAGACCTATCGTGCTATAAAACCTATTGTGACATATTGTAACCCCTTAGATACTATAGTTCTCCCTGTGCCTGCCCATTCTGTGTGAAACGAAGGGCCTAACAGCATCGGTGCCCTGCAGCTCGGAAAAACACCCTACTTATTTCCTAACATATTAGGTATGGATATCTGTGTGCACACAACACATACATACAACATCTAAAACCTGGCTGCAGGCACACCCTGTGCTTGCCGCTTGCCCTTCAGGGGCCCTTCAGAGGATCCTCTCGCCCAAAGACAGAAGTCGGTTGAACGCCACCACCCTCTGATCTGAGGATTCGCCCCCCTCGCTCTGGTGGCTCTGGCCCTGCCGACTCTGTCTCTGGCGACTCTCCTGGCGGCGCCGGGAGTGCTTGGATCTGCTGCGGCCCCGGCCTCGGCTGCGGGAGTCCAACCGCTGCCTCTGCACGGAGACAGACGGGACATCGATGACATCCCGGCCACGGCGGGGCACTATCACCACAGCGCCCCGGCTCCGTCGCTCGCGCGAGCTTCCCCTCGATCTCGGCGGCGAGGCTACCGAGGCATTGCTTGGCCTGGAGGCCTCGCTTCGGACGCTTCGCCTCGATAGCCCGCCTCGCCTCGACACCTCGGACCAGGAGCATGGCCGTGCCCTTTCCTTTTCATCATTCTTGTCCCGGTGATCCTTCTTCTTCTCTTTCTTCTTGTTTTTCCGCTCCTTTGGCTCCTGCGGAGGCTCACTGGGCTCTGCCGGCTTTTTGGCGCCGCAGCCGTACTCGTGCTGCTCGCGGTCTGGCGCCTTAAAGAACGCCTTGCCGCAGAAGCGGCAAGGGAACTTTGCTGGCGGGGGTTCCAATCCCCGCAGCTTTTGCTGCCATGACATGCAGCCGCTGTTCGATGTTATGTGCATGAACAGCGTGCTTCTTGGCTTGATTGCCCAACATATTGGGCACCGCACCTTCTCCTCCACCCATTGTCCTTGCTTCGTATATCCTGCCGGCTTCACCGTCTCCAACTCGGCGATCTTGAAAGCATGGACCGCCCCATAGGGCCCCCATGTCTTCTTCTCCTCTTCGTCATCATCCCCGGCCCCGGTGCCGGTGAGGCCGGTGCCCTCATCATGGCCGCCCTGCTTCAGCAGGGCATCAAAAGGGGAAGTCTTCCTCTTCTCCTTTTTATCTTTCTCTTTTTTATCTTTCTTCTCTTTCTTTGCCCGTCGGCTGCGGCTCCGGCCCCGGGAGTGCGACTTGCTCTTGGATTTCCCATAGTCTGCCGAGCCATCGCTCTTCTCCTCGCTGCCGCTCCCGGACTTTTCCTCGGACTTTTCCTCGGATTTCTCCTCGGACTTGTCCTCGGACTTTTCCTCGGATTTCTCCTCGGACTTGTCCGAGGAATTGGACTTGCCCGCAGGCTTGTCCTTTTCTGAATCCGAGCTCTCTTCTCGCGGCTTGGGGCCCTGCTTCGGCTCCGGCATCGGCTTCAATCGGCCTGGCGGCAAGGCACTCAAAAACAAAACTGTCAATCCTAACATACCCCAACACCCCATCCCTCACCCTCATCCCTCAGCCCTTTCCTGGACTCACCGCCTGCATGCCTTAAGTACCGTCGGGGCCTGCAAGTCGAGAAAGACTCCGGCCCTCCGACAGCACCAAGGCACCGACTGCATGAGTATTTCTTGCTCGCCGCCACGTTGGGCTGCACGAGCCTCTCTTCTTGCTCGCCGCCACGTCGGGCTGCACGAGCCTTTCTTCTTGCTCGCCGCCCCGTCGGGGCTGCACGAGCCTTTCTTCTTGCTCGCCGCCCCGTCGGGGCTGCACGAGCCTTTCTTCTTGCTCGCCGCCACGTTGGCTGCACGAGCCCTGCTTGAACTTGCTTGCTCGCCGCCACGTCTGGCTGCACGAGCTGCTTTCTCTACCCTGGAAAAAACATCCAAAACTCCCGCCCTAACCCTCTTTACAGTAAAGGTCCCACAGCGGCCCCGCCTCCACGCAGGAACAGCTGCAGCATGGAGGCTCCAAAAAAGCTGCGGAAACGGCAACAGCGGCAACAGAACCATCAAGCACTGCTCTGCCAAACAACTCTCACTGACATGCTGATGTGCTGTGCAGGCAAGACATGAAAACTGAAATCGATCGTTCATCTGCTGTGCTCAGAAATCAGAATCGAACATCACATTACGGGCATGCAACTGTCCATCAACTTTTTGTGCAACATATAACGACAGGCTGCTGCAACATGCTGCAACGATCTGCACAAAGTAGAAAAATTTCCTTCATCATGCGAATTGGTTCACGCACCCAGCCGCTGCCTCTCTTTCATTCGGGACACAGAAGCGGGGTCTGGGTTGAATGCAACATGCTGGCGGGTGTCCTCGAATCTGTGTCCCTCTTGGCACCAAACCAGAAGCCAGGCCACACAAGTGGCCTGGTCACAATGGCTCTTGAGGAAGCTGTATCGCCGGCACTTCGCATGCCGTGTGCATTGTATGAATCCTCGTCTATGACCGGATGAATGACTCCAGTTATCAAAGTGGACTGTCAAGTCCGCCATTCCCGGAACACGGCACGGAACGGCAGGCAGACTGGGCAGGTCCAAAGAAAGCCGCAAGATGCCCTGCTCGGGTCTCGCAGCACTCTGTCCGTGTGCTGGCCTTTTCCGCTTTCTCTCGAAAGCAAACTCCTTGCATTGCTTTAAACTGAAGTCATTCACAGCAGAGAGAGTAGTTTCTTTCAGAAGCATCTCATAATAGGCAACACTGCCTGAGTGGGAGATCTTGAGCAAGCCCTTTTCCCACAGGCTGACATGAAAACACAAGGCTTTCAAGTGCATTTCTGGCCTGTCCAAGAGACCTGAGGGCAAGTTCAGGGCCTGCCCTCGGTTGTGCCAATCACCGGTCGCAGCAGCTTTCCATCCATCCTGCAACAGCATCTTCAACCACGCAAGTTTATTCCTGCCGGGGCCATTGTTCATGACCGTCTCTTCTTGGCAAAGCGGTGTTGGGTCTCGGAGAGCCAAGCGACTGGTGACCTTGGTGGCCTCGCTCAATGCTACAGTGACTGCTCCAAAATCGTCCACGCGAGCCTGGACAAGTCCCTTGTCTACAAGGCTCCTGCATGCATCCGCATTGTAATGCGGAAGCTGAATGACATCAACAAAGTTTTCACCCAGTGCACGCCTTTCAAGAAGACCCTGCAACAAGGATTGCTGGTTGTCTGGGAGAATGCCAGCTTCGGCTTGCGGCCCTGCTGCTGCATGCTGAAGCGACACAACTCCATCCTCACGTGCCAGATCATCCAGCATGTCATCGTCTGTGACGAAGGCAGGCAATCTGAGCGCCGCAGAAGGGCCGTCGTGCACAAGGGCATCTGAAGACCCTGCCTGGGGCATGATCTGCACTTTAACCGAAGTTGCCTTTGCCGTCCAAACACGCAGTTCCGAGGACAACAACTTCAGCATGGCCGGAGTTGCTACCTTTGCGAAATCCAACGTGTGTTGCATTGTGTTGCTGTACAACACATGAGGCACGGCCGGCTGTTGCAGATCAACAGCAGTGAAGCGGAGCACATGCACAAAACCCTTGTGGCTTTCTTGAGCCAGGGCCTTGTTCTGTGTTCTTCTCTCAGGCCTCGCATCCACCACATAGCCGTAGATCAAGTCCTCGGCAGATACGTCTGGATTGTCCTCGGGCAGCAAAGCCTCAGCAAAACTTTCCAAATCCAAACATATCTCTGGATGCACAGCCTCAGAGTCCTCTGAGGGGGGCCCTGCCAACATGGCCCGGAAAAGGCCTTCAGGCAAGCTGAACAAGATGCCACTCTGCAATTGGGACTTCAGGTAGTCTACTATCATCCACTGTTTTTTCTCCAAAGTCTTGACTCCTGATGCATCGTCCTCAGCCGCATCCTGGAGTGCCAGCTGTGTTCTATCCTGCAAGGCTTTCGCAGCTGCTTCTTCATCAGCCTGGTGGTCGAGAAAATGGTCTTCTTCGTGATAGCCGTAGATGCGAGCAACTCGGTAGCTGCGGGTCTTGGTCATGCATTCGGCCTTGGGCATGATGTGCGAAAGCAGTTCCAGGTCCAGCCCTTTGGAACCCCAGTTGGCTTCCAAGAAACTACACTCCTTAGGAGTGTCGATCATACTCTGCAGCTGGCTCCTGCGGGCCCGTGCACATGTCATTGCTGGCCCAGCATGTCGAAGTGTCCTCCGGCAAGCTATTTTGATCAGCACGTGCTGTCGCTCTGTGCTTCGTTCCGCCATGGGGCAGAACGAGCGATCTTGGATTTCAGCAAATGCCAGGGGAAAGTCCTCCAGCACCTTGTCCGCGGGGCTTTCGCAAAAGCTCCATAACTGCTCAGCCAATCCTGCATCTCCTTTTCTGTGAAACAAACTCTCAAGCAGTTCCGTGGTTCGACCCTGCCCCCGGAGAGACTCGTACTGAGTGAAACACTCTCGAACAGCATCTTTGGATTGTTGCAAAGAATACAGGTCTGGTCTTGCATGATGGGCAAACCCGGCCGCAAGCAGATGAGGAACATGACCTAGATAGTCCAGTTTTCCCTTGACAATGGAAGCCCATTTGTCACGGGCTTTCTGGTCCATCAAGGCCATTGCAGCACCCACCTCGTCTGGAAGCTCCAGGAGCACCTCTGTGAGCGAGGCGCTAGCCAAACGATAGACCGAGTTGGTGATCTCATCCCTGTAGCCTGCACAGAGCACACAAGATCGTTTGCCTTTCCACGGGCACTTGATCGTGGTCCGAGTCCGAGAGGACTTGTTCTCCAGCAGTTCCTTCTCGTGGCAAAAACAACCCTCAAACCAATGTGCCCAACCTTGGACAAAGCAAGCAAACATGAAGGCCCAATGCACATATGCAAGATGGAAAGGATCTTTCAGAGCAGCATCGACCATGTCGCACAAAGCAGCATCGGACGACAAAAGAGAACGATCCCAATGCTCCAACAGAATCGGCCTGACCTCCAAGTAGTTCTTCAACGTTACATGGAGACTCTCCCACCGCCAGGACAGCAGTTCACCATGGTATCGTTGAACAATCCGCCTGTGCTCTCCGCTGGCATGCTTCAGCATGACTGAAACCACGATCGCCTTATAGCTTCTGTTCGTCAAAAGCTTCGAGACGGCAGACACCTGCTTTTCGACTGCATCCCACCTTGGGCACCCTTTGCAGCACTCTTCAAGTGAATTGAAGAGCACGTGGAGGATCCCTGGATGCTTCAGGCTGTTGAAAAGGAAGGCTTCACTTGTGCCAGCAGCCAGGTTTTCTAGGGTGGCCTCCTCCTTCAAGGATGCTGCTAAGGATTTCATGGCAGCCTCGTCGCCTATGGGCCATTCCGGTATCAATCGCTCCGTTCCTTGATCTGAAACCCAGCCCTTCACTTGTTTCCTGTAAAGCTGGAAATGAGGCTCTCCAGCCTCCAGGATTATTGCAGACTTCAACCTTTGGGCCTTGACAAATGTCCTGGCCTCTCCTCTGGCCAAAGTCATGACAGGCATTAACCTAAATTCGTGTGAGAAACCTTTAAATGGGTCTGCCGGTGGCATGAACGGCAACTTTCTCACAAGAACTTCCTCTGTCATTGCCAAGTATTCGTACCCCCCTTGGGGGCTGGCATCCATGCTCAAGAATCTGCTGACAGACGTGTGAGAACAGAGGGCTTGCTCTGCCATCAGACATCTTCTGTGGTGCATGTGAAGCCAATCCAGGCGAAGCATTTGGGTGTGGAGTTTGTACTTACCAGGCACAGACTCAAGCATCTGCTGAAGAGCTTCAGGGTCGAAGGGCCCTAGCTTCGGCTCCAGGAAACGGGCCACGCAGCTCACAACGACAGGAATGTCCTTGGCATTCTGCATGGCGAAGTTTAACCTGACGATTTGTATCTCCTGCATGGAGCTCAAACGCACAATGCTTTTGTTCCATCTGGCCTTAGCTCCAGCGACTCCACGTGCTGCTTTAGCACGTTCTTCCGGAACTTCTTCAGCACCGTCTGCTGACCCCTCTGCCTCTGCCGCCTCTGCCTCTGCCGGTTCCAGTTCCTGAGCCGCCTGAGGCTGAGCTGAGGGGGTACGGGATACCTGAACGTGCAAGCCTGCCATCATGCTCCCCGGCATCCACAGATTCAGTGGTGTGGCCACTGCCTGTGTCTGAGACAGAACGGCCAGGCCCCGTGGGACCTGCACCAACCACCCTTTCTCCCGCTTCAACTCTGGGAGCAAATCTCCCCCAGAAGGACAAGCCATCAAGTGTTGCCCTGGCTCTTCACTCAAAAGCTTGTACACCTCATAGGTCGGACGAGACACACGCTGCAACTGCCTGCCTTGAAACTGCTCCCGTTTCAATCGCACCGGCGACCGGAGCAGAAAGCAACGATCCAGCACGAAACAAAAAAACTCTTTCTGAGCTTGCCTATCACGGTCACGCTTCCTCTGTCTTTGGCCGTAGCCGCTCCAAAGCTGGATTTCATGAAGCTCTGCTGGGGTCGCATTGCTCCAATTCTCAAACACATCTGTGGCACGGCACAGATGTGTGATCTCAGCATGCTCACTTTCCTTCACAAGCACTGTATACAGCACCAGCCATTGGGGCAGCTTGTTTCTGGCAGCCCTCGAACCGTGGCGGCCAAGGCCACCGTCGCCGGTGTCAAAACTTTCCGGCAAACTGAAAACGTTACTTTCCATGAGCTGTGAGCTGCTCGATCCCTACGCAACGTTACTTTCCATGAGCTGCTCTATCCCTAAGCTGACTTTTGTACAACGCATGTGCATCATGTGGTCGTCGCAGTATGGTTCTGATTGTTCTGAGAGGGTTACAGTCAGCTTCCCAGAATTCCCCAAGATTACCAATTTAAGCACGTGGACACTTAGTACTGTCTTGCTTCACTTTTGAATTTGGGACGTCACACAAGCTGTGGAGCCAAAAATGCAGAGTATGCACGGTGGGGGAAGGCCAGGGGAGGGGCCCCGTCGGTAGATTTGACTTGAGAAAAATCTAAGGGACTCAAAACCTCGATTTCACACGTTTCAGAAATCAATGTTCCAAATCGATCAAATCTGATGGTTGAGGCTGAACCTAGGCCGAACCCCGTCGGCTGGGCCCTGACCCGGGCTCCAGAGCAAACACCATATACAGCTGCAGCAGGGCCTGGCAATGTTGTCGAGTGAACTGTCGGAATTCCAACTCCAGCAGCTCGTCCATGGCATGGGCAGCTTCTGCACAAGCCGTCAAGAGTGCGAACTTGCGAGCCAGTTCATCCGGCTGCTTGGCGAATTCATCGGCGTACTTGTGCAGCAGCCAGAGGACGAATCTAAGAAGACCGTGCGACTCAGCTGCTTTTGCCGACAAGTTGTAGGTATCCTCATTTCCAATCATGCCCATAGTCAAGTTCCAGACCTCGGATCCCTTCTCTCGCCACCTTTGGTCGGTAGATCTCAGGTTCTTGTAGAATTGAAAGAGCTCGGCTTTGATGGCCAAAAGGGCCAGTTCTCGAAGTTCTGAAGCTTCTATATTCACACTGCGGGGTGAAAACACACCCGAAGCAATGAAACTATGCATAGCCAGGCTTATGAACTGCTGCATGGGTCCGAGGTGCCAGGCGTAAGGGAGCGAAAACAGAGGGCACATGTGGGTCAGCCTTGCATCTCTCGGCGCAAACCAAAAAATCACCCTCAGAGGAAGCTCTTGGTATTCCAGCTGGCTGACATCTGGAAGCCGGCGGCTGGGCTCGAGTCTCCAGTTCTTGCGGAGGCCGTAGCGGGGCAAGTCTGCAGTGAGATGTCGTCCACGATCTAGTAAGATCCAGGGGCTTAACACGCTTAGGCAAGACATCAGTAACAGCACATCAACACCCTTCGGCCCAAGAAACAGAGAAAGCACAGGACCCTAACCCCGTCAGATGCGGATTGGAGGAACCATGTCCCCCCCCCCCCCGCAGCTGTCGCCAGGTGTTGGAGCTACGACTTCCGAGGAGTGGATGGCTGTTGCCCTGACACATGCGCTCATGGGATCGACCGGGAACAAAAGGCGGCTCCACATTATAGGACACCGGCTTTCATGGGCTAGTGGCGCGGCGGAAGAAGGCATGCAGCCCAATGCACTGACGCTTTGCTACGCCATGTTCCTTTGCCGCTGTGCGCTTAAGGTGTGCTCGGCGAGCAGTATGCTCAGGAGCAGGAAAGTGACGGGCTCTGCGGCAGCCGACCGTGGGCCTCCCCGGTGTGCGGGCCGTGGGGCGAGGAGGGCGGTAGTCAAGGGCGAGATGCTCAACAAGCTCCTGGTGAGGTTTGGTGAGATCAGTGACACGCACGAGCTCCTCCGGGTGCGGCGAATGTCGCATGATACTGCCAGTCGCCTCATGGAGAAGTTGTCGGAGTTCGATTGCGACAGCCTGCTGCAGCACCGGTACACAGATAGAGCTATCAGCCGCGCGGACATACATGCCGTCATGCAGCCAAACGACACCTTGTGCTACGTCGGGCAATAAGGCACTGAGCAACGCCCGGGCTAAGCGGCCCTCGACTGCCTCGAGCACGAAGTAAACCCAGTTGCCCGATGTGGATCGCTGATCTCGCTGATACCATTGCAGCCGATGCATATTGGCAGATAGATAACTCTTTGCCTCATCTATGGCGTACAGGACACGCTTTGCCGCAGGTGAGGCAAAAGAGAGGCCTCCTTGGTGCAGCTGCCCTAAGGCTTGGGCTGCAGAGCTGAGCTGTTAATAGTGTAATTAAGTAGCCGCTTGGGCGATAATGTGGCCCAAGCGCGACCCTGAGTCGGGCAGCCACGAGCAAGAGTCTCCCTAGCCTGCTGCACGGGCGGAAGCAGATAGGCCTGTCCTAAGGAGATGGTCAAGGCACGTAGGACGTAGTGCTTCATAATGTGCACCGACAAGGTCAATTTCGGTGGTTTGCGGGCCGAGTGCCAGGAGGCGCATAGGCCGAGTAAGGTGGGAGATACCCGCCCTGCAGTAGTACCGCCCCTGTGCAACAGTCGAGCTGCGGTGGTAACCGTTGGCGACAAGTGCCCTCGAGGGGAAAGCCTGCCAAAATTCCCGCAGAGCCCGTATTCCACGTAAGTGATGGGGTCCAAGCACAGCAAGGGCTCGGCCAACGTGCGGAAAGTGCAGGGGTTCTGGCTCCGGGAGTGTGATTACTTCACTGCTTTCTTGCAACTGCTGCAACGTAGTGGCTAGCTGCGTACCAGTCCAGTGGCGCGCACCGGGTTGTAATGCGGCCCAAACAGCAGCGGACAGACCAACGCGGATGTGGGACCGGGCCAAGGCATCCCATGCGCTTTGGAAGCGTTTCACCAAGTTGACCCGACGGAGCCGCCCGAAGCCGGCTAAGTATGCCACAATGGCTAGATTGTCCCCCTGAATGTGAACAACTCGGATGGACACCCCTCGCCCCCGAAGGGTGATTGCATACTCGAGCGATCGGATCGCGGCTAGTATTGCCGCCTCCGCCTCCGCCTCATAAGCATCGGCACAGTCCGGTAGGGGCAAAGAAAATGTGATGTCAGCGGTGCCCGTAACGACCTGATGCCATACTGCAACGCCAGCCCCCCCAGCCGTAATGTGCCGCTTGCATCCACCGTCAAACTGCACATACAGTGCATCAGCGGGGTAACGCTGCACGTGAGCCGTGAGGTAAGCTCCCGCCGGGATGCTACAAAGAGCGGTGACGAAGGCGTGGATCCGTCCACAAGAGCAGGGGCGGTGTTCAACACGGACATTCGGCTGCGAGACAGCATGAGCAAGGTAGAGCAGCCCGACTTCTAAGGCATGAGGATCAAGCACGGCGACTGAAAAACCCTCGACTAACTCGACCGTGGTGATAACCGAAGGCTGCTGGGCGGTAGCTCGGTGGCGCGCGCGTGAGAAAGAGTCAACTGGTGAGATCCGAAGGCCGCGAGAAAACAGGCAGCCAGTTTGCGGGCCATTGCGTAAGGGGTCTGATGGCGGGCCAAAAACCGACGGGAACCGTGCTGGCGCACCCCAAGCGGCGCTCGCAATCCTGACTGCGTGTTCCAGGGGCCCCACGTCTGCCGGCGGGGCCCATCCCGGGGTCCACATTGCACCAAGCTCGCGGAGATACCGCCGTGCAGAAGCAATGAGTTCAAGCGAAGACGCAGCATGTTTCGGTACACCCCCCTGAAGTGCCAAGGGCTGATTGAGTCCTAGCAAGCGCGCGGTGTGGGCAAAGACGGGGCACTCATGGAGCCAATGCTTGACAGAGTTGTCCGCCCAGCCACAACATGCACGGATGCTCAAGGTAGTGGGAAACCGCCGGTGGAATGGCCCCAATCTTTCTAGGAATCGGTGGTACGTCAAAACTAGGCATGTTCCACCACTCATCCCCCTCTTCAAGAAGGAATGGTGCGAGCGCCTCAACCCTACACGCTAGCCAAGCTTTTTGCTCCGGCCAGCCCAGAGCTAAGAGGCAACCTCGGCAGAGGCTGCCCTGTCCCGAGTGTCCAATGCGGTGCAAGCTGGTTGGAGGGTAGGGATAGTGGCACTGTGCACATGTGACGGGTCGCGTATAATACTGCCGATAGACAAAACTCGCATCGGCTTCTTCGGCAACAATCCATCGAAGGGCATACGCTCGTGCCACTGTGCTGGAAAGACTGGCGGGGCAGGCGAGGACACCCGCAACCCATTGAAGGCCAGCGGCAGCCCACGGCTGCCTGGCAATTTTGTCCAGCAAATATTGTGCTGCTTGAGAATCTTCTGTCTCAAGAATGCAGCGCTTGTAAAGCTTGCGAACATGCGACAGCGACTCACTTTGAAACCCTTCACTCCAGGCACTAAAATTGGTGCTGACAAGTGTCCGTGCGTATTGTTGAAGGG
>CAJNDT010003336.1:584177-611222 GCA_905221615.1 Symbiodinium sp. CCMP2592 | reverse complement strand
CCTGCGTCGAGCTCGACAGCCGCTCTACGAGCAGGAAGTTTTCTGCCCGTGCCCATCTGTTAAACTCGCAGAAGATCTCCTGACGACCAAAGGGACCACAAAAAGGAAAAACACCAAAACGAAGAAGCTTGAAACTCACAAAACCAAAAATCCTCTTGTATCCAAGGCACCCCAAACTGACGGCACATCGCGACGTAGTTGTCGGTCTGTCGCTTCGCCTCTGGCTCGTGAGCCCCTCCGAAGTGGACTCTCAACTGAAGCTCCGATTTCCAGCTGCCCAGCTCTTGCTGACGGTTAACGTTCCTAAGTTGGCTTCAGAATCACTATAGTTTATCTTCCTCATAACAAGCAAAAACGGGAGATCCAAACAATGCAGGAAAATACTTTCTGTACTGTGTGCAAACACTGAACAAAACATCCAAGATTCCTCAGAACTCTCGTCCGCTGCCGGACGACCTTCTCGAAGGATCTCTCGATCGCCCACGAGGTCCTGAACTTCTTCTTGAGGTCCTCCGACAACCACTTGTACACGTCGTGCTTGACATGAGGTTCCTTGTCCAAGGCCCGGTTCAATGCCTGGCCTGCTGCCCCCCTCGCGGAGGTGTCCAGGCCAATGCAGGCATAATGATACAGCCCCAACTCGGAGGATTTCACCATCTGTGGTGTGACCTGGTCGATGGCCATGTTGTGTTCGGCAGCATACATCTTGACTGCCCTCTCCAAGCTCGGTGTCAAGTCCTCCTGTCTCAGGAGACCACAGGGCTTTTTAAGGTTTGTGACATGCTACCCCGGGAAGCAAAAACAACACGTAGCTCCGATCCTTTGGCTTTCCAGGCGGCTTCTGCTGGGCCTTCTGCTCCGTGGCGATCGGGGCCTCGTCTGAAACGTGCTGGAGTGCTTGGGGCTATAAGTGTACTTAGGCTTTAGGGTCCTGAAAGGGATCGGGGTCTTAAGGGTTATGAATGTCTTAAGGGCTTAAGCTTTTGAAAGTATGGCCTGCGTGGGTGCCCCAGCCGTGTCGTTCTTCTGCTCCGAACCACGATCCTGGAAGGTTCAAGGGCTTAAGGATTATGAGGTCTTAAGGGCTTGGGGTTTTAAGGGCTTCGTGGTCTTAAGGATTATGGGGCCTTAGGGTTTCAAGGGTTTGGGGGTCTTAAGGAATATGAAATCAAAAGGGTTATGAAGGTCTTAAGGGATTGGGGTTTTAAGGGCTTCGTGGTCTTAAGGATTATGGGGCCTTAGGGGTTTGGGGTTTCAAGGGTTTGGGGGTCTTAAGGAATATGAAATCAAAAGGGTTATGAAGGTCTTAAGGGCTAGGGCTTTTGAAAGTATGTTCTTCTGATCGGAACCACCATCCTGCAAGGGATCGGGGTCTTAAGGGTTATGAATGTCTTAAGGGCTATAAGGCTTTTGAAAGTATGGCCTGCGTGGATCCACCAGCCACAGCCGTGTCGTTCTTCTGCTTGGAACCACCATCCTGAAAGGGATCGGGGTTATGAATGTCTTAAGGGCCACGGCTTTTGAAAGTCCAGGCCTGCATGGATGCACCAGCCCCAGCCGTGTCGTTCTTCTGCTCGGAACCACAATCCTGGAAGGTGAAGGGCTTAAGGATGATGAGGTCTTAAGGGCTTGGGGTTTTAAGGGCTTGGTGGTCTTAAGGATTATGGGGCCTTAGGGGTTTGGGGTTTCAAGGGTTTGGGGGTCTTGAGGAATATGAAATCCAAAGGGTTATGAAGGTCTTAAGGGCTATGGCTTTTGAAAGCATGGCCTGCGTGGATGCCATCGCCCCAGCCCTGTCGTTCTTCTGATCGGAACCACCATCCTGAAAGGGATCGGGGTCTTAAGGGTTAAGGGATCTTCAGGGCTAGGGCTTTTGAAAGTATGGCCTGCGTGGGTGCCATAGCCCCAGCCGTGTCGTTCTTCTGCTCCGAACCACCATCCTGGAAGGTTCAAGGGCTTAAGGATTATGAGGTCTTAAGGGCTTGGGGTTTTAAGGGCTTCGTGGTCTTAAGGACTATGGGGCCTTAGGGGTTTGGGGTTTCAAGGGTTTGGGGGTCCTAAGGAATATGAAATCAAAAGGGTTATGAAGGTCTTAAGGGCTAGGGCTTTTGAAAGTATGGCCTGCGTGGATGCCATCGCCCCAGCCGTGTCGTTCTTCTGATCGGAACCACAATCCTGAAAGGGATCGGGGTCTTAAGGGTTATGAGGTCTTCCGGGTTTGGGCTTTTGAAAGTCCAGGCCTGCATGGATGCCCCAGCCCTCGCCGTGTCATCCTTCTGGTCGGAACCATCATCCTGAAAGGGTTCCGATGCTTATAAGGATTATGAAGACTTACGGGTTTGGGGCTACAGGACTATAGGTGTTTGAGTATGGGGGTATTAAAAGGATTAGGGGCGTGAGGGTTTGGGGGCTCAAGGTTTGCAAGGCCTTCTGATTGGATGCCCCAGCCGTGTCGTTCTTCTGGTCCAAACCACCATCCTGAAAGGGCTCCGAGGCTTATAAGGATGAAGACTTACTAGCTTGGGGCTAGAGGATTTAGCTGTTTGGGTATGGGGGTATTTTCTTGGCCTTGTCGGATGCCCCGGCGATTCCATTCTTCTGGTCCGAATCGCCACCATCCTGCAAGGGTTGAAAGGCTTAGGGGTTACATAGGTCTTCAAGATTTCCGGTTTGTCCTTCATGTCGGCTGACTCAATCACGTCGATCTTCTTGGCATCGGCACCATCCTGCGAGGGTTGATTGCTTCAGGATTCGAGCTTTAAAAGTTTGGGATTTAAAGTATTAGGTTGCTTTAACTTTTGGGAACTCCTGCTCTAGGTTCCGAATGCTGGTTTGCGGCAATGATCTGCGTGAGTGTGTCTCGTGTGTGTGTGTGCGTGTGTGTGTGTGTGTGTTTGCGGCAACGGACTCCTTTCAAACCGCAAGCATCAACCCTCAAGCCACTACATCCTGGCACCGAACCCTAAACCTGAAGCCTTTAAACTTTTGCAACACCATTCGGGCAAGTGCTAAACCCTAAAATCGCGAAGCGAAACCAAAAATAATACAATGAAACCTAAACCCCGACTTGTGTAAAAAGTTTTGAAAACCTCTGCAAACCTAACCCCATAAGTAACCTTAAACCCTATTGTTGCAAGTGCTAAACCCTAAAATCGCCAATCGAAGCAACAAAGAATAATATGAAACCCAAACCCCGACTTGCGTAAAAAATCTTGAAAACCTTTAAACCTATTAGTTATACTAATTAACCTTAAACCCTATTGTTGCAAGTGCTAAACCCTAAAATCGCAAATCGAAGCCACAAAGAATAAAATGAAACCCAAACCCCGACTTGCGTAAAAAATCTTGAAAACCTTTAAACCTATTAGTTATATTAATTAACCTTAAACCCTATCGTTGCAAGTGCTAAACCCTAAAACTGCTGACCCAAACCAGCGACGAAAAAATGCAACCTAAACCCAGGCCAGCCTCTGGCACCGGCCCCATCTTCTGCTGCTCAGCAGAAGAGAGGTCTTCGGAGGAAAAGGGTGCCCAAATGGTGGGCCCACACAAAAGAGCTTGAGACATAACGGGCGATTTCGGGCAGATTCGGGCAGATTCGGGCTGATTCGGGCTGATTCGGGCTGATTCGGGCCGGTTCGGGCTCTTTACCGGGGCCCCAAAATTGCCCCGACAAGACTCATCGCACCCTCATCGCTGACCTGGGGCTTGCCTGAACCCTAGCATCATGCTTGATTCATACACGAAGATCTATCCAATACTATGACTCCATGATACCCCACAAGCTCATCGAAGGCTCATCGCGGGCCGGGCCGACCCCCCCTCATCGCACCCTCATCGCACCCGGTTGGCTGGGATTGAGGCTTTCGGGGAACCTGCAGGTATACCTCGATCTATACAAGAAAGCATCATCGGGGGCTCATCGCAGGCTCATCGCAGGCTCATCGCTGGGGAGCTCATCGCAAGCTCATCGCTACTTTTGGGGGCATTTTGGGCTCTTTTGGGGCATTTTGGGCTCTTTTGCTTGATTTTGGGTGTTTTCAGCAAATTTAGCTAGAATTGTTGCTTTTGTGGTTTGCAGGGTTGTTTTGGTAGTGTTTTCTATAGATATATGGTCATAATGGTTGTGGTGGTATACAGTGGTGGTGGTAGTCGTGCCAGTGGTAGTGGTAGAGTGGTGTAGCAGTATATATATATATATATATATATATACTTTGTATATATATATATATACATAAGTATAATGGTTTATAGTGGTATAGAGTGGGCTTCTGCGAGGAGGGCTCGGTGACACGGCCACCAAAGAAGACCAGACCTGAGTGGAAGGAGGGGGGCGAGGACAGGGCAGCAGGAGGCGGGGAGGAGCTCGGAAAGGAAAGACGCTCATTTTGCTCGGAACTGCTCTTAATCAGGCTCGTGAGCTGTGAGTCGTCCAAATTCGACGTCACAAACTCAAAGAAGTTGCATGCAAGGTGGGCACCGGCCATGCGCCCTGGAGCAAATTAAGCTGAAAACTGCAAGCCACGTCGAAGCTCCCATTGCTCTTGCTTCAGCTGCCAAAGGCGCCTCACCATGGACGCTCGGGCATCCATCAGGTCTTGGAACGTCCGGATCTCACCAGGCACCGCGGCAACGTAGTCAGAGCAATGGACCATCTCGCAAAAGCAGTGCAGAATCTCCACGACGTCCTCGAACATCTGGCCTCGGAGTGGAAATTGCGTGTAGAGCCAACACTCCAAAAAGCGGTGCGACACGTCCTGGCTGAAGCCGACTCTGCGCCACCAGGCTGGTGCCAAAAGACGCACGACCGCGGCCGGTGTGAATACGCCCCAGCGAGATGACCCTGGGAGCACCGCCTCCGCTTCCCCGTGGAACTTCAAATGCATGGCATTGCGGCGGTCCTTGTAGTAGCCATCATCCGTGGTGTGGAAGCGGTCCATCTCGCCCTCGAATTGGGGCCCCCAGGTCGCAGCGAAGTGAACGAGCAGCCACCAGAGCTTGTTGCAGCTCTCCAGACCGCCGCAGTATATGGAGTCCATGGCTGCAACGCCTTCAGCGTGGCAACTAGGCTTGGGCATGCAGCAGCTGCCATGCACACTCATCATCAGAGGAGGAGGGGATGATATATACTATAGTACGTGGTAATGGCAACGGTTGTGGTAGTGGTAGTGCACCGATCGACGATTTATGGAGGGATGCTGTACCTGCAGTGTACACATGTAGTAAGTTTGCTCAAGCCAAGAACACAACCCTGAAATCCGCATCCTGTACCGTGCACAATAGCCCTATACGTGCCGAGGACAAACACAGGAGGCCGACTTAAAAGTTTATATGGTCTAGAATCTAGATGACTTAAGATTACCCATCCCAGGCTAACCTCGTTCTGGCGGCACTGACGATCTGGCTCGTGCGGCAGTGGCGATGTGTCTCAGGCACAGTGCACAACGTGAAACTTTGCAAGGAATTGCACATCTGGATTTCGAGCAGGCACACACCTCGTAATTTAGGGTATAAAGTTCAGGATTCAAGGTCCCAATCAGTCATGTGCTTCCACCATGTCTTGGGCCTATGTGCCGCCTCGAAGCAAGTGCTTTCTGGCAGAAACAAACTGTATGAGCTCTGTTGTGGCCCACTTTTCACACTGAGGCCTCAGGTTTTCCATGTACTCCACCCACGTGCTTGCATTGATCGCCCGCACAACATCCTCCTTCCATTGCTTGATGTTGTCGATATTTCCTGACGAAACCATCTGCTCGGCCACCTGCTTCATTGCAAGCATGGCAGCCCATGGCGGCATCCCGCCACCCTGGGGACCCCACTTCACGACTATCTGTGCCTTTTGGCGCCATTTGCCTTCCACCAGCAAGCTCAGGATAACGATATCGTTTCGATCTTTCTGCTTTTTGTATCGAACCATGACTTTCACGGCACCCTTTTCCGATGTGTATTCCTCCATCATTGCCCGTTCCTCGGCATCCAGAGGCGGCGGCTCGGCAACCGGCTCCTGGATGGGCGGCTCGGCAACCGGCTCCTGGATGGGCTGAAGCTTGGAGCTCAAAAGGATTGGGATCCCAACACCCTTGCTTCTGCGTGCATCCTGGTTTGGGGTTTGGGGTTTAAGGGTTTGGCCTTCTCGTCCCCAGCCGGATCTGTCTTCTGCGGGGAATCGCCACTGGCCTCAAAGGGTTGGGCGTTTTAAGTATTAGTGCCTTAAGAGTTTCAGAGTTAAGGGTTTCGTCTAAAGGTGCTTAGGGTTTATGGTCTAGGGGTTGAGGGTTTGGGCCGCAAGTGTTTGGGAAGGGTGCGAATCCTGGAAGGGTTCGGGTGCTCAATGTTTCAGGCTCTCCGGGCTCGTGGTTTCAAGGGCTTGCTGGATTACGAGGAGTTAGGGTATGGGCTGTTTAAAGTATGGCCTGCGTGGATGCCATAGCCCCAGCCAAGTCCTTCTTCTGCTCGGAACCACTTTCCTGCAAGGTTCAAGGGCTTAAGGGCTAGGGTCTTAAGGGCTTGAGGTTTCAAGGGTTTGGGGGTCTTAAGGAATATGAATATGTTAAGGGCTTGGGCTATGGAAAG
Organism: Symbiodinium sp. CCMP2592; assembly: GCA_905221615.1. Classification (NCBI taxonomy): domain Eukaryota; class Dinophyceae; order Suessiales; family Symbiodiniaceae; genus Symbiodinium; species Symbiodinium sp. CCMP2592. Next base: position 604,649 of record CAJNDT010003336.1, on the reverse strand, counting down.
TATGGCCTGCGTGGGTGCCATAGCCCCAGCCGTGTCCTTCTTCTGCTCGGCACCACAACCCTGACAGGGCTCGGGGTTTTAAGGATTATGAGGTCTTCCGGGTTTGGGCTTTTGAAAGTCCAGGCCTGCATGGATGCCCCAGCCCTCGCCGTGTCATCCTTCTGGTCGGAACCACCATCCTGAAAGGGCTCAATAGGGCTTGAGGATTATATGAGGTCTTAAGGGTTTGGGGTTTTAAGGGCTTGGTGGTCTTAAGGGTTATGGGGCCTTAGGGGTTTGGGGTTTCAAGGCCTTCGGGGTTTTAAGGAATATGAAATCGAAAGGGTTTGGGCTTTTGGAAGTATGGCCTGTGTGGGTGCCGTTGCCCCAGCCGTGTCGTTCTTCTGATCGGAACCACCGTCCATCGGGGTCTTAAGGGTTATGAATGTCTTGTGGGCTAGGGCTTTTGAAAGTATGGCCTGCGTGGGTGCCCCAGCCGTGTCGTTCTTCTGCTCCGAACCACGATCCTGGAAGGTTCAAGGGCTTAAGGATTATGAGGTCTTAAGGGCTTGGGGTTTTAAGGGCTTCGTGGTCTTAAGGATTATGGGGCCTTAGGGGTTTGGGGTTTCAAGGGTTTGGGGGTCTTAAGGAATATGAAATCAAAAGGGTTATGAAGGTCTTAAGGGCTAGGGCTTTTGAAAGTATGGCCTGCGTGGATGCCATAGCCCCAGCCGTGTCCTTCATCTGCTCGGAACCATCATCCTGAAAGGGCTCGGGGTCTTAAGGATTATGAGGTCTTCCGGGTTTGGGCTTTTGAAAGTCCAGGCCTGCATGGATGCCCCAGCCCTCGCCGTGTCATCCTTCTGGTCGGATCCACCATCCTGAAAGGGTTCCGATGCTTATAAGGATTATGAAGACTTACGGGTTTGGGGCTACAGGACTATAGGTGTTTGAGTATGGGGGTATTAAAAGGATTAGGGGCGTGAGGGTTTGGGGGCTCAAGGTTTGCAAGGCCTTCTGATTCGATGCCCCAGCCGTGTCGTTCTTCTGGTCCAAACCACCATCCTGAAAGGGCTCCGAGGCTTATAAGGATTATGAAGACTTACTAGCTTGGGGCTAGAGGATTTAGCTGTTTGGGTATGGGGGTATTAAAAGGATTAGGGGCGTGAGGGTTTGGGGGCTCAAGGTTTGCAAGGCCTTCTGCTTGGATGCCCCAGTCGTGTCGTTCTTCTTGTCCGAAGCATCATCCTGAAAGGGCTCGGAGGCTTAAGGAGTATGAAGACTTGAGGGTTTGGGGCTATATAGGACTGTAGGTCTTTGGGGATGAGGGTGTTAAGGATTCGGGGGCGTGAGGGTTTGGGATTTGAAGGTTTGCAAGGCCTTCTTCTTCGGTGTCCCGGTCGTGTCCTTCTTCTTCGAGTCCGAAGCACCCTCCTGAAAGGGCTGCTGGGGGTTTTAAGGATTAAGGGCGTGAGGGTTTGGGGTTTCAAGGCTCAGCCACCTTGGATGCCACAGCCGTGCCCTTCTTGTTCGGGTTGGAACCAACATCCTGAAAGGGCTGGCGGGGGTCTTAAGGGTTAGGGCCTGGTTTGGGGTTAAGGCTTCAGGATGAAGGGTTTAAGGAGTTGGGGGTTTAGGGTTTGGGCTCCTGTGTTGGACTGATTCTTTGCAGAGAATCAGGACGTGCCTTCGGCTCCTGGTCGCTGGGCTTCGCCTTCTTGGAAGCCTGGAGGTCATCCTGGCCAAGCATAAATTCAAAGTTTCGAGGTGTTGGGGTGTCAGGGTTTGAAGACTCACGGGTTAGGGGCTTGGGCTTTGCGAGTTCGGGGCTGTGCCTTCGGCTGCTTGCCATCAGACTTGTGCTTGGTCATGCGATGCTGAACATCCTCCTCAGCAAGTACTGATGAAGTAAAGGCTCAAGGATTGTGTTCCAGGTTGTATTCTTTTCGGATTCAAGGCTTGGGGCTTATTTATGTTAAGGTGCATTGTTTCCTGGAACAAGACAATTAAAAACAAACCATGCACAAACCGTAACCTTTAGGAGAGCCTAAAGCTTGGATTGATGTTTGAGGATAAAACGACGACAAGAAACTTGGGTCACCAGGCCAGATTCAAAGATATCGCCGTCGGCGAAGAAACAGCGAACGGCTGCGTGAGGACCTCTCTCATCCAAGGATGGCGGGTTTGACCACTCCGTCGGTCCCCGCTTCTTTCCCCCCAGGATTCTCATCCTCCAAGCTCGCCCGTGCGACTTGTCGAAGCCGTACTCATACTCGGGCTTGCCGTTCAGCTCCAAAGTCGCAATTCCTTTTAGCTGGTATTGATCTCTCATCACACTCGCGGACACATCCTCCAGTGCAGGCGGCTCCGGAAGAGTCGCGACGTCGGCGACTTCGCCGCCCGGCTCGGTCTCCAGATCATCCGGCGACTTGGCTTTCAGCGGCTCCGGCGTCATCTCCGGCTCATACGGAAGCAGCAATCCTGCGATCCCCATCTTTGTATTCTTGACACTAAGTTAACTGATAGGACAGGCATATTGAAAACCAGCACATTGGCCCATAAGTCAGAAACCCGAGTATATTGTTTAGGGTAGATGCACATCTGAATCGCAGATTCGGCCTTCTTGCTCAGCAAAAGCCGTGATGGACTCCATAGCTCCCATAGGAACTTCGCTGCTTGCAAAAGCTTCCTCAGCCGAAGTGACACACATGGCTGATTCTGATTCGCTGCATCCCCCCGAGAAGTGTTCACGATTTCAATGGAAAAGAAACCAACATGCTATCTTATTGATGTAAGGGTCTGCGAAAAAGTCGTACGGTTTCTCGGCCGTCTGCTGCTGGCTCTGGGCTTTTGCTTCTGGCTTCGACTTGGCTGCGGTCATAGGTCCCTTGCTTGCTCGTGCTGTCTGCTTTGCGGCTGCCGTCTTTGTTGCTGGAGCTGCTGTCTCCTGGAAAACGTGGCCCTTTGTTGTTGGAGCTGCTGTCTCCTGGGAAACGTGGCTCTTTGTTGTTGGAGCTGCTGCCTCCTTGGAAAAGTGTCTCCTTGTTGGAGCTGCTGTTGCCATGACTGTTGTCGTCGTTGTTGTTGTAGCTGCTGTCTCATTTGCAACTTTTGTCTTCTTTGCATCTGGTTTCTCCAAAGCAGCCGCTGCAGGCCGCTTCAAACATGCTTCGTTGTCTGGCTCCGTGCATTCGTCATGCTCCATCTCTTCCTCCTCTTCATTCTCTTCACCTTCATACTCTTCATTCTCTTCATTCTCCTCTCCCTCCTCGGCATCCCCGAGCTGCGAGTCGATTGTCTCCCCTGTCATCTGCGTCTGCTGGGTATCCTGCTCCTCTTTTGAAGCACTCACATCATCGGCGTCTTCCTCTCCCTCTTTCTTTTTCTTTTTCTTTTTCTTCTTCTCTCGTGTAGAGTTCCACATATCCTGCCACACAGAATCTCGAGCAGAATCCGCAAAGCCCTGGCTTCGATCTTGATAAACCTTGAATCCCAACAAAAACTTTAAAACCCTGTGAGGCCTTGGGGAGCCAGCTGCGACATCTCAGGGCATCTTGGGCTACATGTCTGAAGGCCGCAGAAAGCTTTAAAGCGTAGGCCCCTGCCCACGTCGGCGAGACCGCCAACTTCTCATCCTGGGCAACACATCGTTAATTCGCAATCCTGGGATTATGCGGTTTGATGCTTCTACAGCTTTATGCCAAGTAGCCCGAGCTAGCTGCTGCAATGCTCCCGTGATCGTGCTGTGCGAGAAGTTCCATGTGCGGTCCACGGCCTGAACCCTTTTAAAGTGCGGGAGGTACTCCTTCAGCTTCTCCTTGTCTCTCGTTTTCATGCTCCTGGGCATGAGGTATAGCGATCAACTGGATCAGACTTTGACGTTATGCTATCGATAATAAAGAGTGACAGGATCGACAAACGAAATACTGCACAAAGGCTTCCAAGCTTCCTATCGGATCCATAGCTTATGAAGAAGGGAACTTTCACCCAGGGTCGCAGGGCATCGCTCAACTTGTCCATGGCATCACTAGATCTCGAGCGGCCCCGAGCAAGCTTGCTCGCAGGCCTCTTCATTGCGACTTCCTACAGCCCTCAAGTCTGAAGCTTTGACCCCTGGTTTTGTGACCCTCGGAGCTTGCAACACAACAGCGGGGCCTCAAAACTCGGGTTGAACCCTAAATTAAGCTCAAGCCCAAAACCCACCAAAAGGCTCGAGGAAGCTTACAGCACTGAAGGACCCCTAGGAGACTTGAAGCACCACAGGCCCAAAACCCTGACTTCTAGGAGAGTCGAAGCGTCAAGGTGTTGAAACCCGGTTTGATCGTGAAACACCCCAAGCCTCAAAGCACTTGCAGCCCTAAGGCCCAAACACAGAGGTTGAAACCTCCATTGATACTTGTATGCTACCTTGAAATCCCATGAAGTCTATCTGTCCTCGGGTTGATCGAATTGACTGAGGCGATGGCAACGGCGGACTGCAGAAGTCTGAACGGGCTTATGACAGGCTGAAAAGTCGACGAGCTCAAAATTTTGTAGGTAGTAAGTTTTTTAGCTCCGGCGCACGGGACACTGTACGACGTCAGCGGCGTCGGCTCCTCGATCTGCTCCGGTCTCGTCGTCCAGCGGCCTTTTGACACAGGGAGCTTCCGACCCAACACCTCGCAGCCTGTCTGAGGCGCAGGCTTCTGGTCGAGCACAAAATTCATCATGTTCGGCGAACTGCATAGAATCCTCAGCACCACAGCCAAGCGCAGCATCACAAGATAATGGTGCGAGGGCCGGGCCCACATGGCCCTCAGCGTCACCTTCTGGCACATGATGACGGCGACGTCTTTCTGCAACAAAGCCTGGTCGGGTGCGGGAGCGGGGGAGTGAGCGGAGCAAAAGGCCGAGGCCCCGGCAAGTTGCTCGATGCTCAAGGAGAACAGCTCTCGGCGGCGGCTGGGGCCATCCATCTGCATGAGGTCCATGACCTGGACAGGGCGACCAAAGCTGGAAAACAGGAGCCTGGGCCTGAGCTGGCCTCAGCTCGCACGTCGTCAAACCCCAAAACTGGATCTGAAAATGGCTGTGGTCACAAAGGGCTGGGCTGCAACGAGACAAGAAGGAAGCTCAAAACCTCGCAAATCGCAGCTCGGAATGTTTTAAGCCATTGCATCAACGACTGTTTCGCTTATGCTAATTTCGAGCTTTCGCAGCCAATGAAGCTTGCATCAACGACTGTCTCGCTTATACTCTAGATTCGAGCTTTCGCAGACACTGAAGCTAAAGCTCGCAGACACTGAAGCTTGCATCAACGACTGTCGATCTCGCTTAAACTAATTCGAGCTTTCGCAGCCACTCAAGCTCTGCATTCTTGCTTTTGTAGGCCAAAGAAGCGGGAGCATAATTGGGCATACTCAGCTCGATGGTATACAGGAGCACTTCCAACCAGTCGTGAAGAAATTCTTCCCTTGGTGCATGAATGCATGCATATGTGCCGAAAAGGTACGGCTAGCCTATTTAAACAAGGCACTGGGATTGGTCAAAGAAGCTTCGAAGCCACATAGTTAGCAGATAATCAGCTTCCTGGCTGCTTGCACCACTTTTCTTGAGCTTCTTCTTAATGGCGACTGATTCCTCGTGCAGCGACATATGATGATGAGCAGCTGCGGGGGGAGGCTCTGCATCGTCGTCCATGGCGAAAATGTGCTCTCACCCAGTCTTTCGCTGCATTTGGCGTTGAAGTGTCATGCATTTTGTAATTACGAAGCTTGAGATTGACCTTGTGTGACCTGGAGCCCCAAAACTGCAATCTTTCAAGGGATGATTCCTGATATGCACCATGCCATGCATCACCACCACCAACGTCACTATATAAGACAAAAACGGGCACCATTGCAGCGAAAAGGTCACGGTGTTGAAGGTTTCAAGGTTTCAATTCAACAAAAATCCCTTACAACCCCAAGAAATCCCTTACAACCCGAAGCCCCTGATTTTTTGACTCTCGAAGACGATGTGAGACACAGTGTTGCCATCGTGGCACAATCCGGAGCCATTTGTTTCAACTCCCATAACGGGCCAGAGCAAGTTTACACAAACCTGAGCATGATGCACAACATTTCGCCACCGAACCGGGCAAGTCATGTTTAGAAAATAGAACCGATTTCTTGAATGGATCTAAAATTTAGAGACACTAGCTGGTGGATCTAATTTATAGATCCACCCGGGGGTCTGGGAGTGTGATGTGGTGAAGGACTCTGTCCAACCTGTGGACAGCACCAAGGTGACTTGCCTCACACGTGCTGCCCTGCACTGGTGCCTTGCGGTCTTGGAGAACACCTCCTGCATCCATGTGGTGGAGCGGATCTCGACCGAGATGAAAGCCCATAATCCTGTGATTGATCAGTTTGGCAAGGCGCTGCAGAAGGTTGCGACTGACTCTAAGAACTTCAGGAACCAGCTCAAGCGCAAGGCAGAGCAGGAGGAGGCGAAGAAGACGCGGCAAGAGGACAAGAAAGCGGCTTCAGCCGCCGTCTCTTTGGCCAAGGCAGCGGCGAAGAAGGTCAAGACCACATCGCGCAGTGGACATGCGATCTTCGCGATTCCGGCCGACAAGTGGCAGAAGATGACAGAGCTGTCATCCTTAGACGACATCGGAGCTCGCGTTGACGAGCCATGGGTCCTTCGATCGTGCAGTGCTGTGGAGACTTGGAAGACCAAAGACATGATTGCCATGCGGTTGAGTGAGTTCGCTTCCGGCTACAAGAAGACTGACGGCTTCAAGTTCGAGCAGAGGGCGCAGGCGGTCTGGACGGCCAAGCAGGGAAAAGAGGACACGTCCTCCTTGTTTGAGAAGTTTGTCCCCTCCGACAAGATCCTCAACATCGAGCCCGTGCCTGGCGGAACGGACTTCATGGGCAACGTTTGGCACTTCGGCTTTGGGCCCCGACTTGCCGGGTGCTGGATGTCGCCGAATGCGGCGGCAATGTGCCGGATCCTGGTGATGGGCCAGATCAACATCGTTGCATTCGAGCTCTCCAACGTCATCGATGTTCTCGGAGAGGTCACCTGTGACAGCATGGGCGATGCCCTCTTGGCATTGGACGAGTCAAGTCCAAACTGGCCCCGCTTGAAGGGTCGCCGGATGGAGATGTCATGCAATGATGTCCTGTGGGCCCCACAAGGCTGGGTGATCTGCGAGGAGGTTGCACCTTGCTTGTTGATCTACGGCGCCCGCAAGAGTGTGATCATCAACACGGCCACTTCCAAGACAAACTATGAGGCAGCAGCAGGTATCCTGAAGCGCTCGGGTCGGGATGCCAGCAAAATGCAGGCAGTCCTTGAGTGTTACAAGTAGTCGCTCGGGATATCCTGAGTCGTAGGGGTGTAGGCTTCATGATGAAAGTGATGAACAAGTTATGACATTATGCAGTCCAGCCTTTACGCCTAGACCTGTCATGGGCTCCACCTGAAGCTGCAGCAGCCCTGCCGAAGTTGGTTGTTGTAATGCTGCAGTCACTGAAGGAGCTTCGTAGTTTTCGTTCCGGCAGGCAGCAGTTTTTCAGGTGCAAATCTTTGTCGGACTATGTGTGAGTCCGTCATGAAAACCCCACGTCGCGACGAGCGACTTTCGTGGGATCAGCTCCGTTGCCGAAAGGGGGGAAGTCTTTCCTGTTGGCCCGCAGTTTCATCAGTCCATGCAACATAGAGCTCCGCCCACATATTATTTTGGGCTATATTTTATCAGTCCATGTCAGATAGACCGTCGCCCACATATCATTCGGCCAATATTTTATCAGTCGATGTTAGATAGACCGTCGCCCACATATCATTTGGGCAATATTTTATCAGATAAACCGCCGGCCCACATATTATTTGGGCAATATTTTACGAGTCCATGTGTGGGCAGCCGCACGTTCAAGTCTGGTGCTGGAGGGCAGCTTGTAAACGCGGCCGCACATCCAAGTGTGGAACTTGGACATCTAAGGGTGTCGGCAGTGCTAGAGGGCAGCGTGCAGATCAACGTTCTTGCGCACGCATTGTGGAAGCGTATCAGCCCATGTCAGATAGAGCTCCGCCCACATATCATTTGGGCAATATTTTATCAGTCCATGTCCGATAAAGCACCGCCCACATAACAATTGGGCAATATGTTTTACATTTTGTTAAGCAGATAAAGCCGAAGCCTCGTATGCCAAGCGCAACAACATAACAGCATGCCACTGACAGGGAGAGAGACAGAGCGGGAGAAAGAGAGAGGGCACCCTAAAACCCGAAAGACCCTAAGCCCTCTACCTAGAAATGGCTCAAACTGTTGGCTCAAAGTTTGGCATGAACATCCGTTCAATCTGCTTGAAGCACACCTGAAACTTTAACCCTGTATTCTGGCCAGCGCTGACTTCCAAACTTTGGCTCAAGCTCTCCGACCTATCTCCAAGTTCAAGCGCTGACGCCAGCGTTGCGTTTCACCATGTTTCACCGAAAGCTCCGAGAGCATACCTCTGCAGGCAGATGTCGGTTTCACCCAGAGCTCCGAGAGTTCCGTTAAGTAGTTAGAGTGTCCGCAATCGCCTTTGGTGGTGTGTAATTGATAGCCTCCAGCCGCGGTGCACCTTTGTGCCACCAGGCTATGCCTTTGAAGTGTATGGCCATGGCATGGCATCCATGGGTTAGGGTACCTATCCTAAGAGCCCCACAGGAAAGTTAGCAACACATATTGCCTTTATCAAACGAATGAGATGCCAGTGCTTTCAACATTGACCTTGCTTGGAATTCGTCGATGAGCAAGGACCACTTCGTACGGTCAGAGTGTGCCGGGAGAATGCCAGACATTTTGTGCCTGATCCATCTCTTTATCACCGACCATTTGCACTCGATAGCATTCGTACTGAAGCCGTTGTTATTCACGATTTCTCCAGCGGAGTGGTTAACAATTTCATGACGCAGCTGGCTCTCAGTGAGACTGTGGTTGTTGCGAAACGCTTTGACAGCAGACAAAGTGGCACGCCACTTATCACTTACGAAAATGTCTCCTTTACGAAGACCCAAAAGGTTAATATCATGCAGCATTTCCTTGTGGCCGCGAGGTTTGCCATCGAAGGCTTCTTCATGATGCTTCAGGACACGGAAGATGAAGTGGGTCTTCAAGTGACCGTGTAGGACAGCACCCCAAAGCCATATCTGGTCTCGCTGCGGACGGCCGCTTCGAGCCAAGACGTTGGGTTTCCTCTTGTTCACGTGAGTCTCGTCTGCGATGAAGATGCGAGAATTACCGGATTTCTTCAGATGAAGCTTGTTGACACCTGACGGCTTCTTTCGAACTGACGAGGAAGAAGGCCGCTTCAATGTAGACGTCGATGGCGAAGGTTTCTTTGTTGCGGAAGCTGGTCTACGCATGGGGTTGCGTTTGCCTGTCATCATTTTCTGGAAGATGGCACCCTCAAAGCCTGACTGAATTTGCACTTGATACCAGCCACTTAGGGTCCAAGAATCGACTCTGTCATGGGCGGTTGGATGTAATTCTCGAAGAAGTCGATGGCGGGAATACTCGAAAATCCACATTGCAAAACAGTCAAGCTTGTTCATCCACATGTGCTGCTGTACTTGGGAAAGAAAGCCAATGGAGGTAGCCGAGTACTCTTGTTCGAGACACATGTGGCAACCCGTAGTTTCGTATCGAGAACCAGACCATTTATATCTAGCCGACTTGAAGTAGAGCTTGAAGGGAGTATCGCAATGACCGCAAACGCGTTGTGGAGGTACTAGCCGCAGACCTTGGCATGCCAACGAAGCACGAGTAGCCGCTGTGTCTGGTAGACCTTCAACATCGCGAACGTGACTGTGACGAACGACTGCGAAGAACTCGGTGCGGTTCAGGAGATTGGCGGAGAGCACGGCCTCACGGAATGCTATCCAGTCTTGGTACGTCGCCATGGCAGCTGTTTTCTTCGAACCGGAAACAAACTAACAAACAAAAGCATACGAATCGTCCAGAGTGTCAATTCATCTACCTACAAAAACATACAGCAGCGAACTTGCGTGTGATTCTTCTTTTGCACGCGGCGAACGAGCTAGATACAGACGCGGCGAGCATCATGGCACCAAAACTCCATATTGAAACTATCTAAAAGGTCATATACCACATCACGACACATACTCATGTCACACCGATACGACTAAGCACAAAACCAACATCGGAAGTTGTGCCACGCAGAGTGTTAAACATATTGCACTCAGACTACTCAGTCGGCAATGTCCATCTTGTCATCACCTTCGGCTTCGTCCATCAGCTGTTCTAGCTCGGTTTCGAGCTCATCGGGTACATGACCAATCTGCGGAATGATATCGTCGTCGTCATCTGCATCTGGGGGGGGCAATCCGTGAAAGTCTGGATTCACTGGAACTCTAGCACTCTTTGGCGGGGGCAACATTTCGGATGAAGGAGTGGATGCCGTAGGCGGAGGCAACATCTCGGATGAAGGAGCGGATGCCGTAGGCGGAGGCAACATCTCGGATGAAGAGGTGGATGCCGTAGAAGTCTTCTTGGGAGATGGGGAAGAGATGTCGATGACGGCCGAGGATGAGCCTTTCAAGCTCCGGAATGCTTGGTCCACCTTTGCTTGCTTGACCCTGGCGCGCAGAACGGTCGGAGACAGAAGTTCTGGATGCCGAGACGTTGACGACCTGCATCTTGCGAGCAAAATCGTAAAGTTTATTTGGTCACGCTTATACCGTTTGTGGTTTCTTTATCTGAGAAACGAATAAAGCGTAACAAGAAAACAAAGTTTTAAGATCGTGCCTTGCAGACGATTCGCCAAAGATGTTCGCACGCTGCACGACTGTGATGGTTTCGGGCACACGTTCGCCATGAACTAGACGTCGCAAAAACTCTTGTGACCATGCGAGATCCTCGTAGTATGATGCCGGGTACTTGTGAACGTGCGGGTTCATCTTGTACTCCTTGAAAATGTGGTGCTGGGAGGCGGTCACGAGGTCCTTTGGCTCATTCGGATCCCAAGGCATGAAGTTGACAGAGTCCTTGGACGTGCTGGCAACACGATAGTAGACACCTGAGTCTGTGATGACGATGAGGTGAGTCCTAGCAAGAATGGCATGCATATCATGCATATCCTCGTCTTCATCGACAGCAAGGAAAGAAGGCTTGATCATTTTCAGGACTTCTTCATGACTAGCACGCCAGACCTTGGAAGCATTCATGGTGTCGTATAGCTTCTGGTCAATTTCTTTGTCATACGGGTTGTTGCAAGCATGGCGTCCGGCGCCTTGATCAAATTGAGCAGAGGAATACCGGGCCCATACTGTCGCATCTTCCTCCTGGGAAAGCTTTGCTAGTTCAACACTAATAAATAGACACAACTATGATATCATTGAACAGTCCGAAAACAACTACCGAAAAGAAAAAGAAAAACGTATAAACCTCAGACAAGCAGCAGATGGGTTCAGAAAGGCTTTCAGGAATGAAGAGTCCATGCGTTGCAACATTCCGTCGTCGAAAACCCCTGGTTTGAACCTTGTGAGCGGCTCCGCCTTGAAAAAGTCGAGATGCTTCGCGGTCACAACCGATGGGACGAGATCGGATCGATCCGCTTCGTTGATTTCGTACTTGGATTGCATAAACAGAACGGTCTTTGAGCCAAGAGACCTCCCAGTTCTAGTTCTACCGATCCACGTAATCGCATGCTGCCGCATGGTTGGCAACATTGGGGTGAGCACACGGTTCAGAAACCACGCGATGAACGTTTTGAACGTGAAGGGCCAGAATTCCAGGGTCTTGGCATTCTGCCTGCCTTTCATGTAGTTCGAAAGTGCTTCTTTCACCTTGGCTTCCGGCCAATTCTCTAGTGTACCACCTGGCGTGTGGATCTGCTCGTCCGTCCACTCCATGAATTGGTTCCGATTGTTGCATCGGGGCCCAAAGTTGCAGATGAACTCATAACCTGCAGAGCGTTGTTGTTGATCTAAAGTCAATTTTTTCTCATATACTTGGGCTTGACAATCCAATGGCGTAGTTGTTGACCGCCCATTCCGTCCATCATGTAGTTGAGGGCTCCAAGACCAAGGCGCACACTGTTTCCCCAGTCGAATCTCATAGGAGTTCCCCTGCACATTGCGACGCAATCCTTGGATGGGATCTTGTTGCGATGCAGATAGACGTGCTTCACGATGTGACAGTAGGATCGATTTGGATCGGCATCTTGGGGCACAGAGGCAGGCAGGATCACGAACTGGATTGTGTAGGGCACAACGGGTGCTTTCACAAGAGAAAACGGCTCGGGGAGCTGTCCATGCTTGCCATCATAACACAACTGGTAGATCTGCTCGAACATACCGGGTGTGAAGTCAATTTGATATCCCATAAGAATGTCTGCGAACTGCTCGATCTTAGCCGGCGAAGCTTCCAAATGACGAATAGGGAGGTCAGATATTCGAACTGTACCAACAGCGCGATCCGACTTGATGGGCTTGCTTTCCGGACCTTGGAGTTGTTGACCTTGTACATGTGCACATGCCTCCTCAAAGTTGAGACCTCCATCTTGGATGTCGTGCTCTGCGGCGTAACTCGACATGATTCGCGAGGCACGCGAACGATACCGGAACGAACGACAATTAGCGACTGTATGATTCCGCTAGCTTTGAGAAAATGTCACGGTGATGGCTTATATAGGAACCGCAAAAGTTGTGCATCCGCTGTTCAGACACTTGCAAGCATTGGCCTTTATCTTTCCGCAACGGCAGAGGAATGAACATTATGGTCCGAGATAGAGCATTTCAGTTTAACTGAGCAGCTCCATTCTGCTTTTACCTTCCTGCAACGGCAGGGGCCGAGATAGAGCATGTCAGTTTAACTGATCAGCTCCACCCCAAGGTTGATATTCAATAGCCCAAGAAAGCCAAATCAGCGTCGCTGAGGCGGTCTTCTCCGGCACGAGTGATTTTGTACATGAGCTCACCGAGGCGCACTGCGCGGGAACCTCAGTGCAAATGAGCATTGGCGACTATCTTATGGAAACAGTAGTATATGCGAGCAAGTACCGTCTGGCAGGAAGCCAATGAAGATCTCATGCTGAGTTGGTGGGCCAGGTACGGGTCCAAGAGTTCCCTCATCGTTATCGTTGCCTCACATATGAAATAAAGGCTATCAGAAGAAAGAAAAGTGTTTGGAACGAAAAAATCTTATCAACAAGACAAGATGCGTTGTGAGAAACTCCAGATTTCTGCAATCATCTCATCCGGCAATTTAGTCGCGCGCGCTCCATATGGCGAGTCCACATTGCTTTCAAGCACGGTCTTGTTACAACAGAGCGCTCAAGCATGCAGATGCCTACAGCAAATCAACAGTGAGTAGAAAAGTAAACAAAACCTCAAATAGCATCAAACCAAAATCGAAAAAAAGAGAAAACCAAAATCACAAAAACCAAAAAAACCAAAAACAAAAACAAAAAAAAAAACAAAACCACAAAAAACAAAAACAGCAAAAATAAAACAATTTTCAGAAAGTCTTCTGTAAGTGACATTATCCCTAACTCTGGATCAAGACTTTCTGAAAATTGTTTTTTTTTATTTTTTTTGGTTTTGGTTTTTTGTTCTTTTGGTTTTGGTTCTCTTCCACTGCACAAGACAACCCAAACCCTTCCCCCAAATCCTAAAACCCTTCCGTCCTTGAAGACGATGCGATACGCGTCGTCGTCGTCAGGGTCGACGGCGTACCTGAGGCAAAAACGCAGCGGTCAAGTTCAGGCCTCGAGCCAAAAATTCATATTTCCAGGCCTGACACATTCAGGAAAAGTTCATATTTCCAGGCCGGAAAAAGTTCACATGTTTAGTGGTTTTGTAGGTATTTACAGTGAATCCAAGCCCGAAGAGTTCATATTTCGAGGCCTGAAAAGTTCATAAAAGTGTATATTTCCAGACCTGAAAAGTTCATAAAAAGTTCATATTTCCAGGTTTGATAAGTTCCCTGAATGTTCATAAAAAATTTCATGTTTCCAGGTTTTGGGATTGGAGCTGGCCGGCACGACCACCCCACCATCCACGTAGGTGGGAGGTGGTGGGAGGTGGAGTGGGAGTGGGTGGGAGGTGGGAGTGGGAGTGGGAGTGGGAGAGTGGGAGAGTGGGAGAGCGGGAGAGCGGGAGAGCGAGTGGGAGAGTGGGAGAGTGGGAGAGTGGGTCGGTGCTGTGGGAGGTGGTGTCGGTGGTGGGAGGTGGTGTCGGTGGTGTGGGAGGCCCCACCACCCCACCCCACCACCCACCTCACCGCACCTCACCACCCCGCCACCCCACCACCGCCCCGCTACCACCACCCTTTAACCCACAGGTTAACTGTTGCTAACTTACGCTAAGCTTTGCTAACTTTTTACCTAACCTACTTAACCTCCTAGTAACATGTATATCTTAACTAAAGCCACACGCACAATCATAGTAGCTGGAATCCTTCCAAGTGCATCCCGAAAAATAACCGCCACCAGATCTTCATGTTTTCAATTTTTGTACGCATGATTCTTTACCGGTTAATACCGTTCGAAAACACGCTCAGCAGCCGAATTGTCGCACATGTTTCGCTACGACCCCAAAGTAGGCAAGAACCGAACAGTCTTGCATGGGTTTGCATGGGTCCGATCTGTATCTCTTCATCCATCCGGTCGCTCACTCGCCGGTCGGGGCAGCTGATGGCGGGTGCATTATCAAACACATCAGCATCGGTCGTCGGTTGACCGAACAACCAGATACACCCCGGAAAGTCGATTAAGAGAGGGCGAGGTGGGTGGGAGCAGCACTAACTTTCTGGGCGATCGACTGGATGATGAGACTGATCCCTAAATTCCAGCCTACCTAGCCGACAATCTAGGAATCAGTCCATACCGGCCCATAGCATTCGATGACTCACTGGGCAACTTGCTGCGGCCGCAATGTGCCAACAGTTCGGAATCCTGGAATGGATGTGAGATCAGACATGTCAGCATCAGCCGAGCGACCGAACAATCAAACAACCCAAGCCCGGAAAAGAAACGAAACCTGGGAGCGGATCCATCCGCAAATAAACACACTGGCAATATCACCACGGACGGCAGATCTGACATTGGAATCTCGAATCCTGTATCCCACAAGATACCAGCGAGCTCTGGTCATTGTTGGCTATTCCTTGATATCAATGCAGCATCGACATGGTCTGAATCGACAAGAATCAAGACGAGCCGGGCAGCCTCGATCGCGTCAAAGCTACGGCAAAATGTTCCACCATGCAGACTTGTGAGTTGCGCCTTCGTCGGAAACAACCGAGACATCAGCATCGGTAGGATTTCCAACAGAACTGCAAGAATCGCATCAATGCAGAGCAGACCTCCGGTCATTTCGACGGGAGGATCATCCCAGCTCGAGCTGAGCCAGCGGTCAAGATCTCCGGATCTATCTTCCTGGGTCGGGTCTGCGGGATCGGCCTCACGCTTCTCACTCCTGCAAAGAAAAACAGATCAAGGGAGGTCATTAGCCGGAGCGTTCACTTTTCCAAGAGTACTGTCATTCGCACAACACTCATTCCCGGATACGCTCTAATTACGGTCTTGTGGGACGCACCGAACAATGATATCCTGCCTCGCAACTTCCACGCGTGCCCGGGCGTGATCTCGTCCGGCTCAAAAATGGTCTCGACTCGACCTCGTCCAACAACCCTTTCTTCCGAGATGTCTTGCTCTGCAGAAAGAACTGCTGCAAGAAGTCTCAGCACTGTGGGAACAATGCAAAGTTGAAGCTTCTTTGCGTCATACTACGCCCCCAAAAGTGAACAATCGGCTATGGACAGAAAGCAGAAAGCAGAGTGAGCACAGCTGATTGTGGCATATCCACCAGTATGGGCTGCCAGCAACCTGACTGTAAAACTCGCTCTATGCAGATTGTACGGGAATGTCTCTGACCAAGCCTTCGACCGGGGTTTCAAGGGGCAGCAGGTACTCGCTACTCCGCTTGCTGTAACTGTCGCCTCTACCACCACCTTTGGTTTTACACACTGAAGAAGTCAGGATATCCCAATGATTCGATTCAACTGTGGGTGTTGCCTCGCTTGCACTTCGCACACTAACATGCTGCACCTTGTCCGCCGCAAGCTCAGGCACAATGCTGGCAGGATGGATACTTGCAGATAAGCAGATATATTAAGCCATATCGACCAGAGCCACTTCATCGCCGCCACATTCGCGCGAGACTCCTGGCGGCGCTAGCTGGGAGGTGGCGGGTCAGGATGTGCTAGCTATAACTAGTGAGGTAGTGTCCTCAAACTTTTCTGCGTGATGGGGTCGAAAACTGAAAGTAGTTGGCGAGCTAGGCCCTAAACTGATTGAGCATGTGCTGGAAGCGATCACGCCGGGAGAAAAGTTCTCGCCCTCGGCTAGCTGATCTCCACGCGAATCGAAGGGCTACCAGGGATGCAGCTTGGGCTCTCTTCCCGCGTAGCGTAGGTCCTTGGCACTCTTCCTCACGCTTGGTTTTTCGAAGTAGCTGTTGGCGATTGGCGTTAGAACGAGTCTGCCTGGCCGGTACAAGTTCCAAAGACGGGATGACCCTGTTGGGATCACCATTAGCGAAGGCCCAAGAAGCTCAGCTCTCCTCCACCTCTGACCTGCCCAACCAAGCGCGACCACAACCTCGGCCAAGCGCCATGTCGGCGCCAAGTCGTGGCGGCGCTGCAGCCGCCCCGCACCTTCTGGATTCTGGCCGGTCTGCGAGGCATCCACATAGCACCCGCGCAGGGATGGCTTCTTCGGTCTGTGTCACGATGTCGAAGCCTGTCCCGAGCACAACGGCGGCGAAACGGAGTCTCCCAGCCGAGGTCCTGGACCTCTGGCTCGCGGAGACACTAAGTAAAGCGCGCTGCAGAGATATAGGCCACGTCGGGGCACTCCATCAGCAATTTGAAGGCGTACCCTGGCAGGCCCTGGCACAGCCAAAACAAAGGCACCCGAGGTATCAATGTCACCCGCCAGAGAGAAGGCAGACGCCTCCCTGAGTAGCTGCTTCTTCTTATCTCAGCACCCGGGGAGTAACCAGGGTGTTCTTTTTTTAAGTGGCGTAAATGAATATATGCCACTTAATATTTGCCAATGGATACGTGGCGTTATCGAGTTTTAGGTGACTTACTGCTAAAGCAGATGTGAGTCATTTCCCATCACTTGATAATCAAATACATCACTTACGGCAAGTCGTATAAGTACGACTATCGTTTTCTCGTAAGTGACTTACAGTCGACTTAGCTAGCTGCGGTCGGGTCCAGTGCTTGTTTATTGCCCAATAAACTTGCTCATTGTAACTGTATTTTGTGATAAACATGCGCATCGCAACTTTATTTGTTTAATAAACTTGGGCGTCGCAATTGTATTTTTCGAGTAAGCTTGAGCGTGGACATTATTTTTTCAGAGAAACTTTCTTGACCGGGGTGAGCATGAGCCAATAACTGCCAAGAATTACTTATAGGCCTTACCCTGAGTGACTTATAAGTCACTATACGAACACTTACTAAGTGGACGTATGTAATTAACCGACTTATCGCCAGCTACATAAGTCCTATAACTGCTTATGTATAAGTGCCATGAAGTAGATACACTTATCTAAGTCTCCTGTGTACTTATGAGCTTCCCGACGATCCAAGTAGTGCTCCTTGAACTCTTTCATGGACATCGATCTTAGCCTCCGCCACGCCCCCCTGGAATCTTTCTTCAGCAAAGTGCAAAAACCACTGTTGTTGCTCCGCAAAGAGTCCGATCTGAGTCCTGTGCAGCGGAGCAGCTTGAGGTTTAGCCGGGAAGGGTACTGGAGTAGTGAAGTCCCGATCGAGGAAGCTACTCCACTGCACTGCGCCCCTGGCGGGGGAGTCCGCCGTTTTTTTTCGGGAAAGGCTCAACATACGGCGCGCTAAAGCAAGCTTGAGACATGCGCAGCCCCTTGTGCAAAGGTCCGCGATGGCTGGCGATTGAGGTTAACAGCTGTTCCCAAAACATTGGGGAAATGACTGGAATGGCTCAAGCGGAAAAAGCGTCGGGGGGGGGGGGCCGACACTAGACCCAGACCCATGCGAAGATACACCCTCAAGCCCTGAAAACACAAGCCCCAAATTCAAAAACCCTGGACTCGGACCAGATACCCAAACTCCAGAAACCCTGAACCCAACATCCCTGACCCCCTGAACCCGTAAGCCCAGATAACCTGAAGCCCAGAAAGCTTAAACTCAGGAGCCCTTGACCTAGACCCTATAGCGGACGTATGAAACTACCAACCCTGAACCCTGTACCCCTGACGGCCAAACCCAGAAACCCCAAGCCCAGAAACCCTGAACCGAGAAACCCTGAATTCAATAACCCTGGACCCACGAAGTCACGTGATATTAAATATATAATACATATAGATACAAAAAGAGAGACCCTAACAGGCACTCAACCTACAAGCCCGACGCAACCCGGGTCCGACTCGGACCTGGGTTGCAAAATTCAATTAGCCCGGACCCCACCCCATCCCATGCTATTTTCAAGATGCTCTAAAAAATAAACATTCTGCAGAAATTATTCCATCAACCCTCTGGATAATTATTTAAGACTGGGTCATGTTTCGCACAGATTCGCAAAATTGCAGATTCGCAGATTCTACATGACCTTATGATCTGGCATCTGTCTGGTCTGCGAATTTGCGAATTTGCACTTCTACATATCCATACAAGTACCACATATGTAGATGCATGTCAGACATTCCAGTCATACCATATCACACCATGCCAAATCACAGCACATCACGTATATGCAAGCAGACAATGTATGGATAAGGGCATATATAGGTATGCAGCATTCACCGGTGTGAAGTGCTATACTTCGCGTGCGCGTTGGCGGCAAGCCGCTTTCTGGTCCTCGGGAAGGAAGTCGCAGTCGACATATACCTTCACCTTTCCGCCGGCTTCTGCCCAGGCGTAATCCTTCCGCAGCAAGTCAGTCAAAAACCACAGGCAAGAGGCAAGCCCCAGGACCAGAACGGCAAACTCCTTGATCCAGAGGATCTTCTCCTCCTCCTTGATCAACTCTGCACCTCCGTCCTGATGCACTGGGCGGTGGGCGGTGGGGCTTGGACTAGGGCAGAGTGGCAGTCCTGGAGCAGCTCCGGGGCACCACCAGTGACGAGTCCTCAAAAAGCGCAGGGTTTTAACCGATCTTCGCAGACGGGGCCACGAGCTCCTGGGCCCGCGATGATCTTGGCGTCCTCGGCAAATCCAGAGGGGCAGTGCTGCAGGGGCCACACATCACTCTCCCCCCACAGGACCAGCCTCCGGGATTTCGAACTTTCTACTGTGGGCGAAATAGTAAGCATTCTCACCTCCAAATTGGGGACTTCTGACGGAGAATCGAGGGCCCGAATGCCCCAAGCGCCTTTCTCTGAAATGTTTTGGTGGAGCGCCTCAAGGAAAGGAACTTCTGTTTATGAGAGCAGCCAAGCTGGCATGACCCGGTAGGGGCGGCACGGACTCGCCTTGCTGCAAGTGGCTGCGCCGAACACAATTGTCGATCTGCGCCACTGGCACTGTGGCGGTCGCCTTGCTGAGCGACTCCCAGCAGGCAACGCTGGCTTCTGCTTTTGAAACTGGGCAGGAGGCCATCGAGAGGAGCTGCTGCGGTGAAACGGCAAGAGGACTTTGAGCCCACGAGCCCACGCTGTCGGCAAAAAGGTCTCAACGAGGTCTCAACTTGACATCGAAACTTGCAGGAAAAAATACAGTGTGAATCTGATCTGACGAAGTGTTCCGGGAGCACACTGACGGAATCCCAGTAAGCAATTAGATGCGATGCAAAAAGTCCGTGCCTTTCTCTGGCTCGGCTTGAAACCATCAACCACGGAGGGAATGGCGCGCGTCACCTCCCAAGCCCAGCAGTGCTAAGCACTGCAGCACGTCTCTGAGCTCAGCAAGTTCCGCAAGCTCTTCTGGCTCTCTGCCCTCTGTGAGCTCTGGGCGTTGGCTTTGGCGAAGAGCACTAGCTCCTGAGGCTCAACCAGACACGGGCACCGGAGAGGCGGCCGGATGAGCCCGCCTTGTCCACGAAATCCTTGTAGCTGACCTATGCTGTGCTGGTGCTGTGTGCTCTTGCAACACGGCATAAGTCGGCTCAAGCTCACAAGATCTCACAAGCTCACGTGACTCACGTGCCTCCTGCTGCGTGTGGTCCACCAGGCGTCCTTCCTATCAGCTTGTATCCTGCAATCAGCCTTTCCTCGGTTGCCCAAGGCCCGCGGCACCACCTCGTAGGCATTGATCCACGCCTTTCTGTCGTCTGCTCGCCTCCTTGTCACCCGACGGACCGCAACAAGACGCACACATCCAAACGTGACGGAGCTGTAGCCAGGAAGCTTATTGAAGGCGAGATCGATGGCTCGGTCGTCTTCAACACCATCCTAGCTCTCAACCAGCAACATCATGACTGGCATGACCCTGCATCAGCACCGCCCTCTTTAAACTTGGTCCGATGCGTA